>JACJUY010003924.1:10721-36891 GCA_014220935.1 Platorchestia sp. MABIK | reverse complement strand
TTGTGAAGGCCATAACTCGGAAATGAAGCATTTCCGGACATATGTTGTAATGAACTATTTTGATTGTCTACATGTGGGAAATACATACCTGAAATTATGCCGTGTATTTTTGAAACACCCTGTATACATGTACATTACTTTCAATTTTCAATGAATTATCCCAATTCCCATTTTTACTACTTTGACATGTAAGGAAACCCCCTGAGGGAAATTTTACTACTTTATTACCTAGTAGGCACCTTGTTTGAGGAAAATAAGTTGAGCCATATTATCAAACTATATTGTATCAACATTGAAATTAGATATGAAAGTAGTATGTTATACTGATTTTTCTTGACAAATGGAAGTGAATTATCTGAAAGTTTTCTCTGAAATAGTTTAACAGTATGACAAAGATTTATATATGGAGACTGATGTGGTTTTCCAAAATGAGAATGACAACAAACCAACAGAAAAAATTTGTTTCAAAATACTTTCATTAAATTAGGGTTTCTAGAACTAAGTCAGGCCACAGATATTAGATTAATTAAAATTATTTTGAAAGGTTGAGAGAAAATGTGTATATTTTCATACAATGAAACCCAATAAAGATTTGGGGAAAAAATCATTAGAACTGAATCTTTTAAGATCTATGCTAATGTATCGAAGAATTTTTGAGTGAATTCCATAACAATGATTTGAGGCAGTTACAGTAGCTAAGGACATTCAACAGATAAAGAGTTTGTATAAATATGAATCAGGGCCAATGTCTGTAATTCTTCTTAAGTTTATGAAACAAAATAGCAACACCTTTTACCTTTAATTTAAAAAGCCTCAAGTTTGATTTAAAAAACGTCAAGTTTATTTTAAAAAAGCCAAGTTTAATTTAAAAACTGCCAAGTTCAATTTTAAATAGGTAAAGTTTAGTTTAAAAGAGATCAAGTTTAATTTTAAAAAAAGTGTGCATCTATAATTGCACACCTATAAAATAATAGGAATAAAGTTATTTGAGTAATGATGTAATTAAAATTTAAATTAAACTTGAGCTTTTTTAAGTTAAACATGAGCTTTTTTTGAATTAAAGTTAAATAGGTGTAGTCACTAAAATTATTCTGAAATTAATTGTTGACACCTTATGAATCTCTTGTTTGTCAAGTTATTTTAAATACAAGTAATTATTCATTCCTCTCAGAAATTCAAGGATTATGATGAGTGCAGAAGAAATTTGTGGGCTCAAGTTCATTTACATTCTTATGAAATTGTATGAATGACATCTTATTTCAAATTTCCTAATGGGAATAAATTTAGGATATTTTTAAAGTTCTACAGTACAAATTACTTAGATTCTTCAAAAATAAAACTACCACTTCAATATTGCGATTTCATACTTTTAGTACCATCAAGGAGAATAAATGATTGAGTTTCTCTCAGTACTTGTTTGATGCTAGCTGTAGATCTCTTAAAAATTGAAGTCATGACCATCACAAAGATTCAAAATATTTGAATTCTGCAAAGATTATAACTCAAGATTTTCAATTACACAATTTTTTCACATGTCACCTCTACATTTATAAAGTTCATGTACAGTGAAAACAAAAAAATACAAGCCTGAAATTCATGTTTAGGTACTCATCATTTCAGCTCAAATGACAAATTAGTGCACTCAATATCAGTTATTAACTATCGCTGTTGACTGGCTCACCACTACAGCTTTTTAACTTTAATTAAAAAAAGGTGAAGTTCAATGTACAAAAGCGCAAGTTTAATTGTAAAAAAGGTCAAGTTCGATTTAAAAAAGCTCAAGTTCAATTTAAAAAAGATCGAGTTTAATTTAAAAAGTCTCAAGTAGGCTACATTTGAAAAAAGATCAAGTTCAATTTTGAAAAGCTTATGTTTTGAGAAGCTTATGTACATATTGTTTTCCCTGAAAATCATGAATACACCTCTACTTGTATATCAAGCGGCTATGGTTATTAAGTATTTCATGTGTCATTTTAATTTAAAAGCCGCGTCAACCCTACATGATGTCTTCCTTCAACAGCAGCCAAAGTTGAACATATTCAGAAGAAGTTGGTGAAGAAATCGTAGAAAAACGTGGCGCAAAACTCAGCTTAAGACGAGGAGCGTATAAAAAAGGATCCGACATGATACCTATCTTCGTATTATCACAGCCGCTGAAAATAATGAGGATTGGAAGGCAATAGTCCGTGCCAATGGTGTAGCTGTTCATACTGCATATGGATGGCTTCGTCGATCCGACAACCCTGTCAAAAAGCGCGGAGGTTACCGCTGTCAAAAATTAACAGTGGAAAACATCGAACAAATGCTCACATCTTTGAAAAAAATTCACTTATTACATGTCTCTAATTTCCAGCGACGTATCAACTACACGTATCGTCTTAACCGAATTTTAAGGTATAAAGAAAACAATGCACGCAACGAGAAGAGTTTTTTAATTGATTCTTGATTGAATTACAAGACCTTTTGGGCTTGAAAGTTCTCGTACCACATGAATTTCTCCTGCTGTTAGAACAAGCAAGGAACTAATTAAATTAAGCAGAGACAATTACTGTACAATATTTCAGTAAGTGAATTGTTTGATAACTTTATTTAATGGCTACAGCACTCTCCCGTAACCGTCCACTTACAGATAGCTCAACTGCTGGGCTCCCATCAAGTTAACAATCCAGAGACGTACACAGCGTGCAGTGCACGAGAAGCTCAATTTTTTGAAAGATTGATGATTCAGAATAACCGGGGCTCGAGCATTATCCTCGCAGAGTGAAATACTGTAGAAGCACAGTCTAGTAAGAAACTAAACTCAGTGGTAACACTTATGGCAAATATTTCACGTAAAATTTATATATATTTCACAGTACGCAATTTAAACTTCACCTAAAGCTCACCTTCAACTTTAATACCATTAGCACTGATAAGGAGAAGTTAGCTTGGGAAGCTACTTTAGGAAATTAGGAGGAATTTCAGTTGAAGGAATTAACCAATCCTCGGCATAGGACAGGTTGAATTGTTAGCGTTAAACTAATCGTTACGCAAGGCAAAGCCCGAAAGAAGTGTGTATTTAACTTTCTCTTAATTCGGAGCAACTTTCACGAAATCGAGCATTCATAGTAAGATTGTATTAGACGAAAGTTACTCGTTAAATGAAACGGACTCCAGTTGACGTGACTCAAGTCACTCTAGCTGTGACGTTAGTCACCTCAAAGTTGATGCTCACAATTGGCTCTTGTTTTCGAAGATTTTCCTTTGTTACATTTAAAAGTTTCATTTATCAATTTACTTCATTTAACTTTTATTAAGAGAATAGTTAAAAAAACCGAGGTAGGTTTAAGAAGTGACAAACTCCATGCAAAGAAGAGTATATAAATGAACGATATTGAAATAGTGGCCACTACAAATAATAAATAGGAAACATAGAGCGCAGCCAGTGGAAGATTAACTAGAGAGGCTTCCCAGCAATACTCTGGCGCTTTATGACCGATTCAACGAGTTGCCTCTCAGTCTCTATCACTCTGTGCCGCCTGGCTCTTTCTGCTTTTCGATACTTGATCGGGACCTCAGCTAATACTGGTATTATTTTCTTTCTTCGTCGGAGCGAAGAATGACGGACGATTCGCGACATACACTTCAGGAGATTAAATCGGAAATTCCAATTGAAGTTGGGTCCTCCGTCAGCACAACTACTATTCATAAATATTTGGATTGCAAATAATACACAATGAAAAAACGCTTCCAGAACCTCTTACCATGAACTCCGGAAGCAACAAAGAAAAAAAAAATGTAACGTGCAGGCTCTGATGGACAAGATGATCGATGCCAAATTAATAATATTCATTGGCGAGATCAATGTTAATCTTTTCTTACAGCGTAGTGAAGGTCATTCTCGTAAAGAAACTCGCTGTTCGGTCATGTGTCCGACCTCAAGAGGAAAGAATATACATGTTATCGCAGGGATATCACAACAGGGTCTCGTGTATCTGCAGAGGCGGAGAGGAAGTTGCCGGAAAGAAGACTGTCAAGAGTGGCTTCGCGAAATGCTACGTGCAGTAACAGAGCCTCTTAACAATATCATAGTAGCATGTGATTACGCCCCAGTACATGTTGGTCTTGAAACTGTTTTTGATGAAGAAGAATTTTCTGGCGTTATATTTTTTCGAGCAAGTCCTCACAGTGTACCAATTAATCTCATAGAAGAATGCTGGAGTGCAATGCTAGCAAAAATGAAGCGCTTATTTGCAACCAGAATGGCAGAGATGCTGAACTCCTCGCCTGAAAGAATGACCATTACTGAGCAGTGAGCACCGAAGGGTTTACCTTGAAGAATTAATAGATGAATCCATAAATGCCATAATACCCAGGCTATGTCTACGCTCTTGCAATCATATACAGAAGCATTTTGCTAGAATACTTGCGTTAGAAGATTTAAAAATGGGAGGTAACGTATAAATGTACTAAACTACGGGCCTCTAATTTCGTATTACATTTTATGTACAAAAATATATTATGTAACATGATATAATAAACCCTTATTGTAACAGCCTTATTGTTTAAATATAATTTTGAAGCTATGTAATGTTTAACTTTTCAGTCAGTACAGTTTGCTAATTGTCACACAGGTAATTATTACATAAGTTTATTTGGATCATTTTTGTCAATAGATATAAGTACCGATGATTCGTTCAGCAAATGATTCAAAGGTAAAACCTGAAGAATGCCAAAATAAGTACAAAATTACAGCAGCTTGGTTTGTCTGATATTCGATTTACTCTATTTTTAGTGCCAGTACTTTTAAATAAAATGCATTCCCACAAACAAACTTTAATTATTTTATTATTACATAGTTATGCAATTTAGAAACATAAGCTTTTCAAAATTGAACTTGTTCTTTTTAAAAGTATACTTGACATTAAATTTGTTAAAATTAAACTCTACTTATTTTTAAATTAAACTTGACCTTTTTTAAATTAAACTTCAGATTTTTAAATTGAACTTGAGCTTTTTTAAATTGAACTTTACTGTTTTTAAATTAAAATTGAGCAATTTTAAATTGAACTTGCCTTTTTTTAAATTGAACTTGAATTTTTTTAAATTAGAGCTAAAATGCTGTAGATTTTTTAATTTGGTGAATTTTCGATTGGAATCCAATGGGGAGCAGTCAACAATTTTACGCCTCTATATGGCTCGTGCGTAGCCGAGTTTTTTAAATGTCAATTTGAACGATGGCAGCCGCGAATCTTGTATATTTCGAGGAGGTCTTCGGATTACGGAGAAGTTTTATTCTTACGGACGCTCGTAAGCCAGTTTGGTGCGTAAGTTGGAACTTAGGCCAATACATCACAGAAATATGCCCTTATGTAAATTATGCTTACATAAAAGCCCGTATTAATCTCGAGTGTAAAGTCAACAGTTCAGTACGTGAAACATGCACGATAATATTAAATCAATTCCGTCAATTGTCTGATAATCACTAGTAAAACTGCAAAAAATAGAATATTCAAGCATTCCGGATCACAATTAATGTATAAGAGTCACAATTTAACTAACGCAATTTCGAAGAACACCGTTATACCAGCTCATGCAACATTAGTCACGAGAAATTGTAATGATTCAGCTCAGTGAGCAAATTTTTAGGGAAAATTCATTTAGGACAGAAGCGTTTGATTGCTGGAAACAAATTTTTTGGTAGAGTTCGTAATATCAGACAAAAAATATTACAAATATTTCAAGTGTGTATGCAAGGTTGAAAGGGTGCATTAGATCATGCTTTTATGTTTTTCAATTCTAATTCAAACTGGCAAGTTTAGGGTAATTAGTAGATTGATCCTCGATTGGTCTTCAATTTATAGACGTTCTATTATACATCAGCCTTGTATTCACCGAATCCTTGATAAATCACTGGTATTTTTTTCCAAACATGTTCTTCATTAAATGCATTCTCTGTATTTTCAATGTTCTTCATCGATGATGAAGTCTTCGCTTAAAATTGAGTACAAACAACAATTATTGAAGTTTTGTATTTGTTCTGAGGGATGTGGTATGTGACTTATGTTTAAAACGCACACAACAAATCAATTCATATTTATACAGAAATTTTGAAAAGACCGAATAATAAAACTGAACGTGAGATGAAGTACATTTGCGGCTTTAACTCCTGCGTGATTTATCAACTATTTCTGCTGATATGTGACATTTCGTTGAAGAATGGAATAAAAACATAGCAATACCAAAGGTAAGCACATAACTAAATGCAAGTAAACGCATCTATATTTGCATTGTACAGCATAGTAAAGTGTTCATATACTATGTTGTTTTAATTTTGGGAGAAAAATGAATATGAAATTAAAAATTTTACAATTGTTTTAAGCATAGTGCAGTGTACGCAACAATGTCAGAACACACGTTTTATGGGTGACGTCCGTCCGAACGGCGACAATTCGCTGCAGCATTCTACGGCAGCACACGACCTGCAGCATACCACCGGCAGTAAACATTTGTAAGGCTGCAAACCACGGATGGCCGTTCTCAAATATTGCGACCATTTACCCAACTGAAAATTTTGCGCCCTTAAATCATCGATGGCCGTCTATGAATTTCACGACCGAGCTCGACCGCGCGTAGTTAAGAGCGTGGAGTCCTTGATTTTCAATTTAAAAATGAATACACCTTACATTTAGGAATCATAATCTTTGAACGTGTTATTAACAATCAAAACTTTACGTATTTTTATGTTTTATTGTTTTTTATTGTAGTTGTTTGATATTTTATTAAAATTAACTATTTATATAGATATATGAAAGAAATATTTGGTTATAACCTTCTACAAATGGTAGACCTCTCCGACTTTCAAAAAGGCTAAATTGTTGGTGCTCGTATGGCAGGTACTAGTGTAACAGAAACTGCCCGAATGCTTGACGTTACAAGAGGTACCGTTTCAGTTACCGTTTCACAAACGTCATCAGCAAAGCACAGGTCTGGCCGAAAATCAAGTTGTCTGAAAGAGTCGCAAGACTACGGCTCTTTAAAATCACTGCAGACCTCATTGAACACCTACAGAATCCAAAATCCACCAAAACTATTCGTCGGGAGCTGCACAAATCTGAATTTTACGGAAGAGCATCAATTATAAAACCTTTGCTCTCAAAGACAAATCTTTCGAAGCATTGTGATTTTCAAAATGTGATTTTCTCTGACGAATCATCGTTTACCTTTTTTCTGACCTCTGACCGAGTGGACATTAGGTGGCGGTCGAAAGAAGGCTTTAATCCAGAGTGCCTTCTCCCAACCGTAAAACATGGCGGAGGTTCTGTGAAGATTTGGAGCGCTATTTCTTGAAAATCTGTCGGGTCAATGATTTAGCTTTAGGCAAAAATTGACAGCTGAGACAATTTGGAAATTTTGGGCAACCCAGTTCATTCTATGGTTCAATAACTGTTTCCGGAGGGGATCGCCATCTTTCATGATGATTACCTATACTCCAATCCATACAGCTAAAATTGTTGAAGAATGGCGTGAGGAACATTCTAATGAAGTTGAGTATCTCATCTGGCCACCACAATCACAAGACCTCAACTTTATTGAGCAATTGAAGAGTGGAAAGGTTTGATGGACTACTCAACACGTAATCAAAAATCAGGGGTCTTGACCGCAATAGTAGCCCACTGGACTCTAGATTTCTTTTTCTGGTATTCTCGTGTGGCTCATGCGTCGATCGAAGGCGACTACATGCAGTAGTGTCGTTCTCTTCCTTTGATTGCATCGTTAAAGTGGACCACCTGTGGTCTGCCAAAGAAGCGTGAGACAGCTGCTGTGATTGGTTCACAGATTGGTGAACAGCTCTCTAGTTTTAATGGTCATGACAGAAAATTGTTCACGATTTTTTGTGTGGATAAATACAATAAATTTGTAATTATTTATTTGCGTGACCATAAATTATTTTGATTGCTGCCTGTTAATTATGGTGGGAAAATTAAGAATTTAATAGATGAACGAGCACTTAAAAGAATATTTCGTAAACAGAATTGGAAGCCAATACTACATTATATGTGAGCCAATGCGGATTGGGTTAGATAGTACTTGAATGAGTTAACGGTGTATTCACCTCGCTGGACTTTCAAAGCTTTAAAACAACAAACTAGATTTCGCACCGTTCACAACCGTCGCTGCAGCGTATTTTCTAGAACGATGTCACTTCTCAGAAACTTTTTTCCTGAATCCCTAGTAAATATCTTTGGGGCGTGTGCTTTTTGGCTACAGTTCTGATTTTGTTAAAAATTGCAGATTTCAAAATGTGGCTTCCCTGGTAACAAATAGTTTTAACGAGGCCTGAGTTTTTCGGAAAGAAAAATTTTTCCAAATGTTTCACTCAACTTACGATCAAGAATTGAAGAATAACCCATGAATGTTATTGACACTGATCATTTTTAGGCCTTTGGCAGTTCTTCTTCAAACTCTGATCCGCACACTCGTGAATCTCTGTATGCTGGTTAATTATAATCATCACTCAAAGTAATTCAGAGCTCCTGCCGTGAAAAATTGTTGGCCAACAATCTACTTCCCTATTCCTTTCTCCGTTTTCCCTTTTATATCAGTACTAGAAAATTGTTTCTGTTTTTTGAACCGCCATCACATAAATTTTATATTTTCAGCAAGCGTCTATTTGTTTAGCTGAATTTTGAATAAACGGTTCATCCAGTTTCAAAGTTGTAGACAACTTTCTTATGAACGAAACATTCGTAATTAATCTTTTTAAGACCTGACTTTTCGTTTCTATTGGTTTCTGTGTTAATACTTTACTTTATTTTGTTAATCAAAATTATATTAGCCGCAATGCGCCATCTACGATATTTAACAATATTTACTCGAGCTTTCATTCCACTTCGCTGATGATTCAGTTGTAGACTTGAAAGAAAATTTTGAAACTCTCGTTGACTACTGATTCCAAATTTTTTCATTCATTTGGTTAGGAAATCTTACAGAAATGAATATACTACTATCCCGTTAAACGCCGAGATGTTGAATTGCAGTGGAGAATACTGTAATATGCATTCTTCTACTTGAAACAAGCGTGGTTTTACCACCACAATGGGAATGCTGTATGGAACACCTCTTTTGAACTAGGAAATACTGGTATGTTACTCCACCGTTATCATCTTATCATTTCTTTTCAGTAACCCAGAGGCTTCCAACCATTCACCGCATCTTGAGATCATTGAAAAAACATTCATCGAATCCTAGCATGAATTTTAAGCTACAATATGTGGGATATTTGTATGCTGAAAAAAATGTTACTGGTAATTTCAGAATTAAACGCAACTATTTATGACAAGTATATCAGAATCATGGGATATGATAGCTCAACTTTGCATGAATCTTTCAAAGTTTCTCGGGAGATTAGAAAGCTTTCGCCTGAATCTCGGTTCAGAGCGAATTTAAATGGAACCGAATGTCTTTTACGTTTTATGTTTTATATCTTTTCATTCGAGAGGTTGATGTGTTAGAAATTAATTTTTGATTATTACTGTTGTGGAACTGGTGTGTACTTAAACAATTTATTCACCGTAAGTGAACATCAGAATAATTGGTAGTTTGAGTTATAACAATTTATCATCTTTACTTGTGGTCCCGAAAAGTTCATTGAATTCTAAAGCAGCCGAACAAACACTGTTTTAATCATTAGTTTACCCTGGTAGCCTATGCCTATTGGCCTAATCAAATAATAGGTTGATGCTGAATGTAATTCCTAAATAATTACCTGCAAACAAACATGAAAGTGTGTAATGAGAACGATTGAAATGAAAAATTCTAATGAATGACCATGAAGACCCATGAAAAAATGATAGAAACATGAACGACGCATATTGTTCATGAAAAAGAAATCGGTGAAATTTATGAGTAAATTATCTTGATATTTTAAATCCTCCCAAGACAATTGATTTGCCTTTTCATCATTAATACTTAGATTAGAGAATAGATTCGAGATTAATTTTGAGTGCGTTATAGGATTTTTTATCGCTGATTTTAGCAGAAGCGAGTTACAAGTTTTAATTAAATTGTGTTGAGATTGTTCTCGTAAAAGGTAGTACGAAATTGATTCCACATTTTTCTAGCAAAATGGTACAAAATGTCAATTTGTGCGCATACGAATTGTTTGAGATTTTTGTCGCCATCGTTAGTCAAAGTTTTGCACATGAAATAACTTAGGGATGACTGACAAAAATCATACAATTTGCGTTTTCAGAGTCTCAAATGAATCATTTGTATGAGCATTGTCCTGCGGGAAATTTTATGAATTCTCACACAGTCATTCAAGGAGCAGGAATACACAAGAATTTACTCAAATTTTTTTATTTGTTATTGTTAAACCGTGGAAATGCGATTGAATAATAAGTCTACGTATACCAGACATTTCAGAATAAGTCTATTAAAGCACGGCCAGATTAGAGGTTAAAAAACTCTTTGATAACGTCAAAAGAGTCCATATGTAACTGACAGTAAGTGTGCACGACAGCATCGTAACGGCGATCTTTTTTTAATTTTAGTAATCTGAAATTTCATTAGTTTAAAATCCTTTAAAATTCTTGTTAAAATGGTAAAAGCTCTGCGTTCGCAGTTGATCCTATCGAGGGAAGCAGGTACGCTTGGCAGGTCGCTAGTTGGCAGCGTCCGACAGTAATTTCCGACGGTAACAAACGTCCAATCTCTGTTAACGTCAGCTGGAAAATAACGGTAGAATTTAAGGAAAACATTCAATATCACATGAGCTCATATGAATGAATATAATCATATTTAAGGATTAAGCGAAGTCACAGTTAAGGAAAATTACCTACACCACCGCCGCCAAGCACAGCCGCTGAAGTAGTGCGACATAACTGAAACCACGGTAGACAAACTGCGGCAAGATGATTAGAGGATACTGCGAAAAACAAATCACACCGTTAGTTACAACTGAAAAATCCCACCATAATTGAATAATATCTTTTCATTTATTTCGTTTTATTTTCGATTACCTAAACATATTTGTTAATAACAATATACACCTGAGCTTATGGTGCAACTCTGGGTTGGAACGCTTGGTATTAATCACGCACACGCTCACACAAACGCACACACACACACACTAATTTAAAACAGAGATAGAGCACCAAAGGAACTGACGAAAAGGAGATGAGTGGACAGGGAATTTACGCAGGGGATGCCTCGACTCGCCCCATGCCAGCGGGATGCAACCTCAGCACCAAACTCAGAGTCGAAGGCGACGCGCAGCTGCGAAACGCTTTACCGGAACTCGTCTCATTAGGAAGTCTCAAAGGTATATCAAAAAACAACTGACGGGTAAAGCCGGTCGAAGCCCCTCCTGGCCTTGCCCAGAAGCTACAGGAGCCTGAACACAACTTAACTGTAATCTAAATACGACATTAAAAACTGAACACGACATTTCACATTTAATTTTGAAAATGAGCTAGATAAATTCAAATCCGATAAATTTTCCAACAGTGTACTTTCATTTTCTCGGCGCTAGTAATAGTGATTTTCGTTTTTAATCCAGTTAATGTTTAATTTGTCATGGTACCTTTTTTAGAATAGTTTGAGGATCGATATTATTAAGTATGCTTTGATAGAATTGTTTTACCTGATTTTATTTTCATTATTATTCTTTTTATGAGTGAACTAATGCCAGATTGAGTATAACTGGGAAGATTACAAAACTTGGTTGTGGCCGATTATGAATCATTTAAATATGTTCGTATGGGTTTACACCATTATTGAAAAAATTGGTAGCTTGCCTTTTGCAATTAAATAATTCCTATTCACTGTTCGTTATAAATAAATGTTTTAGTTCTCCTGTGGACTTGAAAAGTGCTATTTTAAACTTGTAGCGCATTCATTTATTAACGGTTTGGAATTGCTCGCCACTTTTGTTTGTTAGTCGTCAAAAGTATAATATACTTAAGATATTTTTATGTTTCACATTCAACATGAGTCTTCATAAGCATAATTTTAAATAATTTTAAAAGAAGTTAAACATTTGTGGACAAATTAATACATTTTGGACGCTAGTTATACTCCACATCACTCCAATGAAACCGCATTAATCTCTGTTTAGAATAAAATGGAATATATAGTGGCAACAGGAACGAATAACTTGCTTCACTCGCGAGAAGCTTTTCAAGTTTCATGCCGTCAGAGACGTAACGCACAGCCACCAGAGTAGAATAAGAATCAAAAGAAACGGTCACATTCAATTCCATGCTTATATACACGTTTGCACTTGTGCCTTTTATTGTCATTAGAAACCTGTGGTTTCTTAGGCTCGCTTAATCGCGAGGTACCTCTACACCGATACATTGGCTTGAACGAGAGTGCACATACTTGTGTGCGTTTAGTTATTAATTTTACCTTCCATGGGCGCTCTGTCACAATGTTATATTTACGTGCATAAACTTACAGATTTATGAGGTGTACTTTGTCCAAGCGAACAAATTCCACATCTAATTCATGCTTAGCTCGGTTAAATGGTACTCATGCTCACTTTTGTCTTTAATTCTATGCGCAATTCAAACATCACTGACATCTCAACACTAATTAAAGCTTTCATGTTCATTGAACACGTATTAGCTTCGGTGAAAACGTGGAAACGCTGCAAACAGTCACTGTCGGCTCCACCGAACTCAGATAACCCCCGAATCGACATTGAATATTGGTGGGCGCGTAGCACGCAACGATCGTTCCGAGTGGTCCAAGGTCGTTCGGCGTCCTGCCGCACTCGTATCTCAGCTGTGATTGGTTACAAAGAAAAAGATTGTGTTCGATTTGTTGACAAACATGGAATATATCTAAATTACTGAAAGAATTATTGTATTCGGTGGAAAAATAATAGAAAGGTTTCACACTCAGCAGTATGTTTAATGTGATTCATAAACTATGGGAGAACCAAGTATTGCATTCCTGTTGAGTGGCGCTCCCAGTAGTGAAGCGCGAGTGCCTGAGTTAATTAAAGGTACTGACTTCTTTTGTTGAAGTGTGTTTGTTTAATTTATCACTACAATCACCAATTATCACCAATTTATCACTAAATGTTTTCTTCTTCAATTTTTGTAGCGTTAGAACCTTATTCCTGAGTTGCTGTTCCAATGCCCTGGGTGACCTGCGTTGAAAAACGCTCGTGTTACTTACTACACAAGGATGTCCAGTATGGGAGCACACCAAGGAAGTTGGATACTTCCTTGGAGCACACCATGTGTATAGATTCTCCGAATATCTGTCGAACATGGATTGTTCCTTCCTCTCTCTTAGCGTAAACAACTCTGTGTTTGGAACTAAGCTATGAACGAACTCCTATGATAATAAGAATGTTGTGATACACTTGATAGATACTTGATACACTATTAGACAGTCGGTAAGCAGTCTTAAAGATGTTTTGTTCCTGGATGAACTCAACTTTTGAATCATTACCAAATTAATACATTATTGAAAATACTGTGATTTGCCCCTTCTCAGTCTCCAAAATGTTAGAAAACTGTCTTGAAATCGTTGTAAATCATGTTGAAAGCATGTGAGATGTCATGAAAATTCAAGGATTGGTTATTAATTTACAGCTATCACAGAACAAAGGCCTTGATTTTGATCGATTGATAAATTTGCTTATACGTTCTCGAGGCGGCATGCACTGTTTCCATGCGTGTTCTTCTCAATGACAACTCCAAAGTTTGAGACTAAGCATCATTACCCAGGCGGGACCAACAAGCGTTGTCATTTAAAAAAATTGTTAAGTGGTTTGAAAACTAATAAGAGAGGACGTGCACAATTTATTGGAATGCAGAGTGCGTAAGACTAGATGAACAGATGCGACTCGATCCCAGCTTGGAAAATAAACCAGAAATTAGTCGAGCTTAAAACTTGTGAAAAGCGCGTTTTAACTCAAATAAATTATCACTTAAAACTTCACAAAAACATTTTCTACTAGATATTGAAATTTCCACAGCGACTGCAAATTTATGAAAATCCGATGTCAGGTAGAATACTTATTGGCCTGGCTGTTTCTTTTTTCCATTCGAAGCCCTGTGAGCTGCAGACGTTTATTGACCATGGAAGTAAGTTCAAATCTTTGTGTACTACTCAAAGATAGTGATGGAGTTAATTTCCACTCGAACCATCTATTGTCAGGTGTTATTTAAAAATCATTCCTGCCTAGCAGTTTATTTGATTTAATGCGAGCGGTTCACTTAAAAATCAAAGCAGAGTTCCTACAGCCTGATGGCGTATTTGATTTGTGAGGCAGGTACGGCTTCCTGAATATGTAATCAATATTTTTGGGCTGTAATTCAACATTGAAGCCTTTTAAAATTATTCTCGATGCTGGAAATGTTGGTGCAAGGTCTAACACCAACGGTCACACCTCAGCTTGCACACACAAGCAGTATGTTTCTGACTTCGTTACACAATTGCCCAGATTACAAGTAATGCAAGTGAAAACATTGTGCTATTGCATGATTGCTGACAGGTACTGAGTAGCTATTTCATTCACTGCACGTAAGGTATTAATTACCAGTTACCAAAAATGCGCTGCGAGTGAGAAACGCTTATAAATTGCATTAAGATTTTATATTTGACCTGCATAGACTTCAATTTATTCAAATAAAAATGAGAGTCTGATGAAGGGAAAATTTTTGTGGCCAAAGCATTTTGAGCCTTACTTGACCCACATTTATTGGTTGTTAGAGACTGCAATCAAAATTGAGTTGTAAAAAGTACTATAAGAAATTAAAAATAGCAGCTAAGCTTTTTTTACAATGTGTTTAGTTTCAGAGTTTCAAATCTTGTTTGTATTTTTACCTATTTTCAGACATCAATTCTGTCAATACTTTTGGATCCTTTGCCAAAAAAAATTAAATCCAGTGAATCACCTTTAAAATTGACTCACAACAAGATTAGTGTAGCGATCCGAACATAATTTCTGTCTTCACGTAATGTTCAAATTCTGTGCCAGCCCCTGCCGTTGTAATCATAGGCCTCGTGAACTACACGGAGCGATATCAAGCACATGTGAGCAGCTGAGAATGTCGCGATCGGCCTGCGCAGCTACCTGAATATTTTGACCAATAAAGACACGTCAATCCTTCCCTGGGCATGACTCATGTTTTCACTCACAGTGACGTTATCACACAGTCATCAGAATAGGGAAGAAACTTCCACGTACTAGTAAAACATGTTAAACACAAATTTGACTGGTAATACATTATAAAACATTAAATAAAAGCCATCGAGTTTGTTCGCTTAGATCTGCAGGGCATTGACCCTGCTAAGAACCATGAGCGACTGCGCAGTTTTCGATCATTAGAACATCCGTCAGAGCAAAAATTTTCAGCAGAAAGGTCTTCGACGTAGCATGAACAAATACACTTCAAAAATTCGTTACTCAATTCCTGCCATTTTTACCGTCGAATTGACAGAGTAGACTTTTTCACCCGTATTAAGCGTACTCATTTTAATTTTATTTTGAAAAAACAATAATTGTACATATGGAAGAATATTGACAATATTGATAAAATCATGCAAAGAATCATTTTGAACGAGCTGGGTTTGCATTCCGAAATTTGATACAAAATATTGTTTTGCTGAATGTGAATGACTTCTGTATGGAACAAATTATCGAATTTACTGATAAATAACTTCCACAAACATGACTGCATATTGCATTATCCACTTTCCTGTGCACAAGTACAGTCTATTCACTCCTCTGCATTAATTGTTTTGGCGTGTCATTTAGTTATTTTCATGAATAAGTAGACATATGAAAGCCATAAAATACACATCAACTCAATATCGTACAATAAGAAACACTTTCCCCGTGTTCGTCCTATCGGTAACCTGGGATGACACTAGCTGCAAGTAAATATTGTTATGTTCCAAATATTATTTTCTCCTGCGGTTTGTGTTTACGAAAAGCTTACGCATCCTCATTTTAAATGCAATAGCAGTTTCAAGCCCGAAACACTTGAAAATATATTACAGTTGTGTTCTGCTTATCAAACTACAGTGAAGTAAATACAAAGTTATGTACAGCGGACCAATTACAAGCGGAAAAACAACGCTTCTATATCACATCACGTGCGATACATGCATCCACTAATGTCATTGGGAACGCGCCCTGTCTTCGCCTAAGGGTACGGCCAGACTGAACGCGTTGGCGCTGACGCGCGCGTACGCAGGCAGTAGCTGCAATGTTAAAAACATGTATGGCCATGAGAGCGGCCACACTAGACGCGGACAGGCGCAAGCAGACCAAAGCGTACAGACGCTGCGTCGAGCTGTCTAAATTCAAGATTACTTGGGAGAAATATTTGACGCTGCGCGGCGCGTTCAGTGTGTCTCGAGCAGCCGTGAGTGATGCTAGTAGAGCTGCTACTCTCTTCTATTCAGGCAGTGCCTGCCATTTGGGACGCTTCTCGTCCTCAGCACAGCGACAGGGTGTTCATAAGCAATCTATTTATTTAAATCACTATTTTGATTTATATATGACCCATAATCTTACCTTTAATGAGCTGAACCAAAGATTTCCTGAAGTTTGAGCAACTAATTTCAATTGTTCATTAGCATCTTCGGTCTTTCTGGTTTCAAACATTTCATTGGTCCCAATTTTTTTAACTACATCCTCCTCAGGGGGATAAAATTATTGTATCTATGATAATAAACGCTCCCAGGGGGACAGCGTGAGAGCCCGAGCTGAGAGATAGGTAGGCCTTCTTTTTGTTGAAATAAAATGTTTTTTGTTATGTTAAGGACCACCTTCTAACGGTTCACTGCTGTCCTGTTTTTCAGCACCTACTGCTTTCTTCTTCAACTTTGGTCTTGTTTCATAATCTTCTTTCATAACTTACTGTTTCTATGCCCTTTCTGCGTAGATTCTGCGTTTCCTTAACTCCACACTAAATGGTGCCTTCCTCCTTCCTCTCTTTGGATCGCATTTGTTGCTGCGGGTAGGGAGGCTAAAACTAACGACTAATCTAATCTTAATTACACCCAGGGGAACATCAAAATCATAGCAGCGTTTTCTATAACGTTTTAGACCATGTCGTATTGTCTGCATACTGTTGATACATTCATCTTGTTTCGAAACTTGTTTTTAACTATGTTTACTTGGCTGAATGCTCTCTCAGCATCAGCATTAGAATGACACAAAATCTATAAATCGAATTTGCAAAGTTTTTGAAAGGTATTTTCATCTGAGGAATCTCTGTCATTTGAGAACTTCGCCGCAGAAATTGACTGTACTACGTTCTTTATTCACTGTCTTCCAAGGCACTGTTTGCAACTGCGATCTCTGAAAATCTAGTTAAGTAAGGTCTGAGCGATTGGAGATAAACATTCTTGCCAATGGAATTATATCAGATTTTACAGGATTCAAGCAAGACTTGATACTTAATTCTGACATTGACTTCAAAATTATGTAATTGTAAGGAAGACGCGATCGTAATTCTATTAGCTCTATTAAGAAATTGAGGATTTTTTGCCGAATGCACTTCTTTTCACTTACTTTGATACTTGCTTTGGTAAATTCTGTTTCAAAAATGTGACCTAAATCTGGATTGCCATATAACTTATCTCTGATGTTTATACTTTCATCAATTGTTGTGCCAGAAATGACAATCTATGAAGCAAGAGAGCAAATTAATTGTTGCAAATCATTCAATAACTTAAACAGTTTATTCGTTCTGCTAACCTCATCAAAAATTGGTTTCAAAAAGGATAAGTAAAGATAGTTTTGTTCATCGCAAAACATTGAGAACAATTGTTCAGAATTGTAGCAACGTTTTTGAGATTTTGTAATTTCAAAATAGGTCTTCAATTCGATAAACTGCTTTGGCAATTAATAAATTAATAACCATCTAGTTTGGCTACACATAATTAATTTCAAAGGCAGTTCATCATCATTCAGCGTTCCATAAATTACATTGGGTTTGTTTCGCCTCAGAGATGAATGGACAAACCATTTGTAAGATTCTTTGATGAGAGGAACTCCAAATGTCGAGGAAGTGCTTGTACAACTGAACTTGAAACAGCAAATTGGGTGGGATGGCATACACACTTGATGAGAATTGAGTTAGGTGTTTCTGTCTTCAGCTGAGAATGCACACCAGTGCGTTTTCAAGTCATTACTGTTGCGTTGTCACTGCCAAAGCCAACAAGATTTTCCAACCTCAAAATATTTTCTTTCTGATTTGATTTAATTGCAGTGGAAGTAGCCACAGCATTGCCTGCATTCAATCGAATTAAATCCAACAGACTTGCTACAATATCGTTTCTCGGTTTCGAGAAATATCTAATAATCAGGCCCAATAATTTATTAGTTGAAAAATCATTGCTCCCATCAATTATCATGCTAAAACTCCCATCACCAATATCATCGACTAAATCTTGTTGAAGATACGAAGCCAGAACATTACAAATTATACCTGTGCACTAGGTACAGTGGAGTTTCAAGTCGTTGCAACTTGTACTAACAGAGAAGAAAGCTTTGCGAACATTACCTAAATGATCTGACTGAGAAATGGCACCATGGCAAGCAAGGAATAGAGCAAGTTTACACTCGACTCTTTTGGTGTCATTATTTTTCACTTTAACAAATGAAAGTAGAGTAGACCGCTGAGCACCGAAAGGTTTCATAGCTGTCTTTTGTTTTGCAGTAGAAATATGTCTATGTCAAATATTTTAGCAGAAATTACACACTTACAATTACACTAATACTTACACGCTTACACTAATACTTACGACGACATTTTGCACTGTCGCATTCAATTCGCTACAACCAATCTTTAAAAAAGAAAAGATACCTTGGATTATTAAGCCACTCGCTTCTGAACTTTTTCGTGTCCTCTTTTTCCATGGTGGTTTAATTTTGTCGAACGCAGATCAAAAGACGAATATAATGCTAAGATTTTGCCCAAACTGAAGACTTTGAACGAATTCCTACAATAAATCAAGTGAAATTACCACACACAATGTTACTGCCACTGTTTTCATGCCAAACTGCCTTTCTCATCAAGTTACTTTCTCATCACTTCTGTCAGATTAAACCATTGGAATTTCAACGAGCAATGAACTTGATTCTAACCAGATGATGCAATGAGGTTTAGGTAATTTTAAGTAGGCACTATGCATAGAGACGACAATTGTGTATAAAATACTCTAAATATGCTACATATTGAACTTTGACAGAGATTTTCTTAAAAGTATGCTCGACACGTATCTTCAACGCTGTATTTTTATAAAAAATATAAACAAAACGGGCTAAAAACGAGTTAAACAAGTACAAAAGGGGTTAAAAAACGCGCCAGGGATAAATTAAAAATTTTAAGGCCTAAAGGTTATGGAAATGGCTCGGGAAAAATCGGCAACCCAGCCCCCGATGCTTCTCGATGAACGCGCGCGTCAGTGTGCAGTGTGGCCATTTCCATTCAAATGAAAGCGTGAAACAGCGTGAAGCGTGCGCACGCGTCAGCGCCAACGCGTTCAGTCTGGCCGTACCCTAATACAAATAGCTGGAGGTAGCACGTTCGTACGAGATTTCAAGAAAATGCAGATTATAACCAAGGAGTCGAAATTGATAATCTTATTTACTGCAGACTTTAATTGTTCATCATCGCTAATATAAGTTCAACAGCTTAAATCACACGTGTCGCTTCTCTGGCCAGAAAATGTTCACTGCAGAGTGCTTTGATGAATTTAACGAAATAATTAAAATTTAATTTTACACATATACCTAATCATGCTTAGTTCAACAAATTTCATGAATTGATTTTTTCAATCAAGTAATTTTGTGCAGGTGCTACGCATCAATGCAAATGAAGAACGGAGGTGTTTCAACTTCATTAATTTTCACTGGAACGCGTAAAATTTCCAACGTGTATCTGGATTTTTAGCTAATGAATATAATATCTTACACGCGCATGGTTTGTGTTTGCGCGGATTATTTCCACGTTTTCCGTCGTATAACTTGTATGTATTGAGCATGAGGCATTATTTTGATAAATGAAAATGATTTAATAGCATGTAACCTAAACCACAAGGAACCTCAGCATAGTGGATACCATCATCATATAATTAAAATTTTACCTTATAACTGAGTTTAAAACGGCATTGGTTGTGAGCCAAGCCTATGTTAAATGTTCACATTTATTTTAAATATCATCAGATCATTTGAGACGGCTATGGCGTGCAGAATTGCTGACAGATTTGTTGAGAAATGAACTGCTTTTTGTATTTTTCATTTGGTTAAAAATCTACGGCTGGTCAACAAACTTTGTATTATGTCAAGACAGGGGAAACCATCGGATAAGGACGCCTCTATACTAGTTCCAAAGATGATAAGAGTGCGAAAGTACTGCAAGGAATTAGTTCAAAGGAAAGTTCTTTCTCCGTCCATTTTCTGTATTAAATTTGACGTAACTGTACTTCAATGTACTGTTTTTCATAAATAATTCCCTATTTTCAAGCCTACCTCAAACAACTTTGTTCTAATTCGATTCCTCAGAGTATGGGCTGATTCATGAAAACGTTAATTTTTTTCTATATCTCCCCTTAGACCTGTTCCTCACAGGGTTGCAAATGTTAACATGAATCATAATTTTCCCTCAAGGAGAGAATAATTGTACGAAAATTCACTAGCTACCAATCGCCACTGCTTCTTTCAGCTCAATGTAAAATAACGCACAACGAAAATAAGGAATTGAATTGCCTACACAATTCACACAATAGGGAAGATGCATGTTTAAAAAATATCTCTCTACTTTGCTATCACCATATTCATCACCAAGCAAAAATAGGAAATTGCTCACGATTTTTGTGTTCCATTGAATGATAATACTGCTGTAATCGAAACGAAATGCCATGGATCTAAATGTAAAACATAATATTATCTGCCATCTAGCCGCGCTGCTGATCATCGTGCAATGGAAGATGAGAACCCCGTGGGATTGGAAGATTTCTCCAGCTTCTAACCTAACTTCTTATTGTACGCTATACTACTTTTACCGCGGTTAAGCATGAATTGTTAACACTACAATTAATCATTTATTATCCACTGAATTATGGGTTTAATTGTGAATGAAATTCAAAACTATTTTAAGTACGTACTATTTTACTTCATTTCAGATTATTTGATGAAAACTATGTAGTAGCAACTCTGATGCAACAGCAGAGCGAAGTTCTCAGAAACGCCGCACACGAGAAAGGTGGGTGTGTTCACAGAACGCTCGAATTAAGGTTGCATTAACTTGGCAAAACACGTTAAACATGTTTACGAGGACTATTGCATGACACTGTCATTGTGTATTGCATCATTGATGATATTAACAAAACAGTCCTCTACGAAATTCATGACGCATGGACGCTTCATAGAGCTACATCCATGCTATTTAATTGTTTTGATTTCTTTCCAAGTTCTTTTTGGTTTCCACCAATCACAGAGCTCCTTAATATTGCTTGACACGTAGTGTCTCGCTGGCGCTGCAGAGTAGAGCGATCAGCGGTCCAGAGGATTCACTAGTCTTTGGTCAGTCGGAATTGTCATCAAGTGCTTAGGCGGAAGCTTGTATAAGTGGAAGTGAATGCCCACATTAATGTAATGAAGTTAGTTACTACAGGTATATTGTGCCTTGAGCAGAAAGCCGTGTATTCTAGAGGACAGCTTTTGGTTCATATTGCCAAAACAAAACTCTTGAATGAAATGCAAATTCCTGGCAATGAAGGTAAGTTCTAACTTCGCATTTCCTGATTATTTTTCAATGTGTATTGTAACCACACGGTGTCTTATTTAATGCATGGGGTTTCATTGATAACGCTCATGTTGTTCTAGCATGCTAGATTAGATATTTTGATGTCAACTGTGCAGATTTACCCAATCCGCACAAATATTTTTTTGGTCAATATTGATTTTAGGCCTTTCACCGAAATTAATAATTCCATTCGAAAGAATCACTAAAAGAACACATTTAAAAACGTTTTACATGAATGACATTCTGCTCGCTGATGAGTTATTTTCGAGTTATTCAACTCTGAAGTTTTAAGAACGTCGTATATAAAAGTGAAGGAACGGAAACGTATATATGCTGTAATACGGGATTAATGTAACGATGGGTGAGGTAAGGGTAGGTTATGTTAGGTTAGTTAAATAAACTAACCTAAAATAACATAAATCAACCTAAAATACCGAGGTTGTTAATTTCCTGCCAAGAAGTGGGCGTGTCCCGCCAGAAAAGTGGGCGTCACCCAACAATGCGGCGACTAGGCAGCCGACCATATGATGTTATTCCTTTCTGCACGTAATTATTGTTATATCTCAAAAATAACGCATCAGCGAGCAGAAAGTCATTCATGTAAAACGTATTTGAATGTGTTCTTTTAGTGATTCTTTGAAACGGAATGTTTAATTTCCGTGAAAGGCCTAAAATCAATACTGGATATTTTGGTGTTTTTGCCTATTTGTTCATTAACTACTGCTCTCTGTGCCGGGAACATCTGTTAAAAACACATCACAGTAGCCTGTTTTCTGTGTTGTCACGAAATTATTGTATTGAAAATACTGTGTGTTAATTAAATTACTAATTACTTGGTGTATAAGCCATTAAGCGATTTTTATCTGGGCTAGCTCTTGCATTTTTTTTGGCACTGAATACCGGTACAGCCAGTAAGATTTTTGTTCATGTGTGTGCAGGTAGGATTGTTGTTAATATTGGATTTCACACTAATCTTATATTTTTGCGTGCAAAGGGTAATTCCGAAATATCCGACTGGCGAGACTATCTATCCACCATAAGTTTGGGTACAGTCAGGAACAGGAAGCATTTTCAGAATTATTGGTCATGGATTATGAAAAGAGTCCAAAATATTGAAATCTCAAATTAAAATGATCAAGTTTTCCTACATATACAATTAGTTGTCTAAATAATGACATGTTTGATTTTAACATAAAAAATATTTTTCCTGAAGTAAATTTCCAGTCAATTAAATGTGCACATTTTTATTTTTTGATTCATTATTCGGTAACTCGATTAGTTCATAAACAGCAGATGTTCAAGTTTGTAACTTGGGGGATTTCTTATGATTTGTAAAGCGATTCCTATGGTGGCCTTCTGAAAACTACTGTAAAATCCTAGTTAATGACAGTGCTCATTCACGCATTATTTCTTAATGGATGGATTTGAGCAATTTCAGATTTCCATTTTTTTTAAATGACTTCTTTATTTTCTAATAAGTGTTGCTGTCAATAATTTTTTCCGGATTATCAAGCTATAAATTACATATTCAAAGACTTTCTAGACAGTCTAACACACCACTCCAATCCTTGACAATTGCTATAGTAAACCACAGAGTTGCACGCAAAATGGCTTTCCGTGTTTGTAAACCTGTGTTTGAATACCTATATTTCAGTAAATAACAATTTCAATAAAAACTTCATGCCCTACACTCATTTAAAATTTCTAATGCGTACGATTTTATATCTATTCATTTGAAAAAAAAATAAGTGGGCTGAATGTCCAAGGAAATACGTTGAAACTTGTTTGGAAAGAATAAAATTTCACTTTTTGGATTAAAACATCTCACTGAAGTGAAACCGTTTATTTTAGTTAGTTACAATGTTTCAAGTAACTATTTACATCATCGAAATGTGTAACTAATTTTCGTTTTTCATTCACATCCGGATCAACTCCACCCCAACGGAACTACCACACAAAATGCACAACACACATTCGTTTGCAAAGTCATTTTCCACAGAGAAACAATGGACAGCGTACCACATTTGTGCCTTGCACAAATGTGGTGCGCTGGGCATGGTGTATTTGAGGCGTTTTGTGTTTGCAATTGATGCTCAAATATTTTTCGAATTTCTCAGTTGTGAATACATGTTTATGAGTAAGAAAGAAAACCACTTCCATTTAGGTCATAGACGATTTTTGCTACGTATTCACGTGAATAAGTCCTGCATGAACATGATAATGTCCACTTCCTCTAATGGCTGGCTCTATTTTATCATTGGTCACTGTCGAATTACTTTTCGAAATACGCCATTGGCGTATTTCGAATATTGGCCATCTTTTTTCGGTTCACTGCTATCCTTTTCTAAGACACCCACTACTTCCTTCCTAAGCTTTCATCTTGTTTGAACTTCTTTCCTGACTTGCTGTTTCATGCGCATTATGTCCTGTGTAGCAACGCACTCGTGGTACCGCATTAGGGTGGCCTGTGTGGGAACACACATTGTGCATAGATTCCCAGTGTACGTGTCCATACTCGATAGTCCCTTCACCATTACTCTCTTAACAACGCCGTTGAAGTGACGACTGGAGTTTAAACTAACGTAAATTATGAAAATAGTAATAATAATTTGTCCATTTCAATGCAAATCTTGCAACTATTTAACCAGTATTTCATGCAAAACTTTGACATAGTCTTCTATACCAATGTACCTATAACTGAATCTATTTAAGTTATGATTGACACCCTGACGATAATTCAATTTTTAATTTCAACAAGAAGTAGTTTAAACGCTTACTAGAAACTACCCTGACTAATTCATTTTTCATGTTCAAAAGTAAAATTTATAAACAAATTGACAGACTCGCAATGGCTCCAGCCTTTCACTTCTGATTGTTAATTGTTTTTACCTTACTAAGAAAATACCTATTTAGAAAACAGTCCGGTGAATTTAAACCTGTGTTTTATCGTAGGTACTTGGATGATACTTCTGTTATACTTCACCTACAAGACTGAGCTGCTCAATTCGTTCAACCTACAACTAAAAATGACCGTCGTGTGTTTATATGTTTACTAGCATCCACGACCCGTCAAAAATGACGGGATTCAATACCTTTCTTGAAAAAATTTTCCAGATGAGGATGACAAACAAATATATCCATCTTAACAGTACCCGTGATAAAAATTATCTTCTTGTCCTTGTGCAGTGGTGAAACTCGTATCACATGGACGGTCATTTTAACTATCCATATGAGAGCGATAGAGAAGAAGAAGCGGACTCCAAAAACCAAGGGTTTTGTTAGGCAGTAGCAGGACCCGTGGTAATTCTACGGACAATGTTATCGTTGACCTAGGCAAACCTGTAAAAATTCCGTCATCATTACCTAACCCAGGCTGACCTATCATATACTAACCTTCCCTATCCTAACCGAACGTATCCTGATAAAATGTCAAACAAATCAATGCATGTAAGGGACATCTTTCAATGTTACACTGAGATTTTCGGTATCCATAATACCGCACACTCAGATCTCCTATGTTTCTTAAGAAGCGGACACCAAAAAAATGTATAGATAAATCTAACCTAAAATGACCGTTGTGTGCTTATTTATATATTTATTTATGTATCTGTTTGGTGTCCGCTTCTTAAGAAACATATGTAGGATGTCTGAGTTTGCGGTATCATGGATACCAGTGTATTGAAAGATGGCCTTACATGCATTGAAATGTTTGACATTTTATTAGGAAAGCTTCGGTTAGGAGACGATAGGTTAGACAAGTAATGTTGACGGAATTATTTCACAGGTCCACCTAGCTTAACGATGACATTGTCAGTGGAATTTCCACGGGTCCTGCTACTACCTAATAACCAGGGTTGCGGAGTCGGAGTCGGGAGTCGGAGTCGCCGGAGTCGCACGTTTTAGGGTGGAGTCGGAGTAGGAGTCGGAGTCGCTTTTCTGAATGTGTGTGGAGTCGGAGTCGGAGTCGCATTTCCGAACGTGGTGGAGTCGGAGTCGGAGTCGTTCATTCGGATGGGGTGGAGTCGAGCAGGTCGGAGTCGCCATTTTTTTGTGTCTTCGATTCTAATTTTTGCAAAAGTTATTCATAATTGTTTAAAACCAAAAGAAAACAAAACAGAGTTAAAATACTTTACTGATAAATTACAAAAATACGCAATGTTTTTACTGATAATTTTGTTCGAGGTTCGAAACAGCGTATTTATACCTATCACTTTAATACGATCAATGGTCATTGATATCAATGGTCATTGTGGATTCGCACACATATAAATGTGATACCCTTGAGTGCGAGTTATAATTTTTGTACTGGAGCAATAATGCAGATGTTACATTGAAAAATACGGAATTAGTAATTGAAAGCAGCGCAAATACATTCTGTTTGTTTCTGTTTCTCTCATTCC
>JACJUY010003923.1:90726-105239 GCA_014220935.1 Platorchestia sp. MABIK | reverse complement strand
GTACGTTACAGCAGTAAATGCTGCGTGAAGACACTCTAGGTCAATAAAGGGAACAACTGTCTAGCCGCCACAGCAGTTTGTTTCCAATCAGTGAAGTTAACAGACGGAATTGCTGCAGTGACTTGCATCGTTGCAAGAATGCTGTAGAAGCGGACACAACGTCTGTAGCGCTGCGTTATAACTGCGCCGAACTGCTCCAATTCTGCGCCGATTATCATTAGAAATGTGAGTCTCCTGACCCGTGAGTTATGAAAATCCTGAGTAATGAGTGAAACTGAGTTATAAGGGACCTGAAATACGGATTAAAGAACATCAGAAATGTTTACAAGTCATTGATAAAGACGCAAAAGTTGTAGAGAACCTGCTTTCTCTGTATTCAAGTTTGGAGAAGGAAAGTTCATCTCTGAAGATGAATCAAGATTATAACAGCCTGTTGAAGCAAGGAAAAAAATATGAAGAACAAATTAGAAGACGAAGATGAACAAACAAGGAGAGCAAGAAGACCAAGTTACAGCAAAAGGTCTTTCACCTATCAGCTGACGAGGATCTTCCACCCAACAGCTGGCAAAGATCCAGCAGACGAAGATCTTCCACCCAGCAGACAGAGACCTTCCACCCAGCAGACGAAGATCTTCCACCCAGCAGACCAAAAACTTCCACCCAGCAGACAGAGACCTTCCACCCAGCAGACGAATAACTTCCACCCAGCAGACGAAGACCTTCCACCCAACAGACGAAGATCTTCAACCCAGCAGCAGACGAAGATCCAGCGAAATAATTCGATGAGTTTCCATGAGCTGAGGATCTGGCAGAAGATCTCTCCAAATCCCAGCACGAATGCAATCCAATCCCCCTCTGTTATATTGAATTCAATCGCCCGGCATGTCTGAAAATTTGAAAATTTGTCCAAGCGAGACATCGTTTTCTTTTATTTCTTAGGGGGCTGTGACACCGGAGGTTTTTAGGTTCCTTTGGCCTGCTTGAATTTAACGTCGAAATGAAATTCTTTTGCGCTTGGAATTCTACGTAGTTGCACTGCATGGAGGATTGTGTTAAAATCGGAAGTGTTCACACTAGGTGTATGTTTTTATTAGAATGTATTATCCTAAATTTGATTTATTTCTTGAGACAGCCAATATTTTCAAGAAGTAAATCTGATTGATTTCTTGAAAATATTGGCTGTATTACATTTAGTCCCTATGAGGAACTGCTTTGTAAGAATAGTGTCTTTAGAATAATCATACAATCCACAGAAATAGACATAGAGTCAAAACGGGAATTAAATCTTAAGCCAAGAATTTATTTATGCGCAATTCGAGAATTCCTGTAAAATTTATGATGAATGTATTTCTCTTCAATTCAACTTTCTCACATTTTCACATTTCCTCAGTGTTTAGGGATTTTTCCAAATAAGCCTCTTCACTAATGCAACACATTAGTTCACCCACTTGTGACTTTCGAAATAATGCATCTATCGACTTCAAATTATTCTCAAACTAAAGATTAAAACACTCTTTCGCTTGAGAGTAATTTGTAAACTGCACAAGAGACAAATGGGTAATCTGAAAAAGATCCGTTTTTAGGAGTAGACCATCAGTGTCGCAGTGCTTACCGGATAATTTTTTTAATCTCAATTACCAAATCTGAAATTAGATATCGGTCAATCCATTCCTCAGATGTAAACAAAAATAAGTCTCAAATCTAGCACAAAAAAAAAGATGAAAAAGATGAATGGCTGGGCGAGAGCTAACACACTTATCAACTCGTTATCTGCTTGGTGTCCCTCCTCTGCAATATAGGGCTATATTATATGGTAAAACACATTATTTATACTTAAATTATTATGCATTATTTAAACACATTATTTATATTTATTTATACATTATTTATAAAACATATTATAATACTTCGTTTACGCAGAGTGATGAATAAAAATAACATAGTACATGTACTGTATAATGTGTACAACAGAGTTCAATATAGTGATGGGAATGATATTAATCACCATATAATGATGATGTTAAAAACAATAAATGATGTTCGCCACATAATGATGATGCTGATAATTATGATCGGCTCACAAGCTGAGAATTTAAATCATTGAATTTTTTATTGATATTCGGAGAGTTTGTAAATTTGTAAATTAATTGTTTGTAAATTAAAGTTTGTAAATTAATTAATTAAAAGTTTGTAAAGTTTGTAAATTAATGCACTATACTGTATTTCTGTCAATTAAAATCCAACACAGTGTCATTTGTAAACTTTTCCCCTCACTATGAATAGTAGATTGAATAAAATTTAACCTGTAAATATACCGATTAAAAAATACAATTTAAAGAAAAATAATGTGCGAATAACAAATTAACTTCACTCTACCATTTAATAAAAGAGGCTTTAGCTCTACATTTACCGAAATAAAAAATTTTAATGGTGCAAAACATTGACAGAATATAAAAATTTACGTTATCGTTCATCATTCTGTAATTTTATTTATAATTTTTTATTTGCAAATTATTTTAGATGAAAACATTAGTACGCCGTGTTATTTCCCTATATTTCTATTTAATTTGTTGGTCTCGTCAAAATTTGCCTTAAGATCTGCTAGTTTATTTGTACCACAATTCTATTATAGTATTATTGATGTTTGAGTATTGAGTTTGTACCTACTTGTAACAATGTGCATGCTTGATGTAAACAAATCTTTAAATCATCACAAAATACAAATTCAGGATCTTTTCCAGATAAGCCGCGCCACTGATGCAACACAAAAGTTCACCCACATGTAACTTTAGAAATAATGCACCTATCCACTTCAAATTGTAATTGAAACAAAAGATTAAAACATTCTTTCGTTTGAGAGTAATTTGAAGTCGATAGGTGCATTATTTCGAAAGTTACAAGTGGATGAACTTGTGTGCTGCATTAGTGGCGGGGCTTCTCTGGAAAAGATCTCAAATTCCTAATGAAACAGACTTGGTCAATTGCCCGTGTGATGCACAACTGCAGTAATTTACTCAGGCATGTGATTCGAAAATTTTATTCCAATGGCTTGACAATATCAGAGTGCCACTAATATGGTGAGGTCCACTACCATATATCGCCTACCCAGGTGCAGTTTGACATGTTTTAGTGTTTAGTATGTCAATAGTGTTTATGACTAAATTAAATGTAGGGAAATAAGTAATATCCATTGCTAACCTAACGTCACGCTATAGTACTGCTAGAGTGAGATCTCATGCTATAATGTGGTAGACCTCACGCTATAGCAGCACTCCTCACGCTATAGTTCTAGCTATAGGTAGACCTCATGCTATAGTGAGGTAAACCTCACGCTGTAGCAGCACTCCTCACGCTATAGTACTAGCTAGAAGTAGACCTCATGCTATAGTGAGGTAGACCCCACTCTGCAGAAGCACCAAATATCAGAACGACGATAATTAAGTTCAAGAAGGAAGATTAAAAAACATTATCAAAGTTAAAACATTTATTAGGTAAATATTAGCGAGTCATGAAAATTTCACACAGCTATGAAGGACGCAATCAATTTTCAAAAAACGTTTTCAAAGCAGCAACGTGAACTTCCGTTGAAATACCAAATTGTCACGAGATTTCAAAGCGCAGATACAAAAGAGAGAAGTCGACTCGTATCATTTAGTCCCAACAGGGACGTCAATAAAATATAAAACTGTAAAAAGCAATATCCTATCGTATCATATTAAAAGATCTAATTATTACTGCTAGAAAAGTTTCATCCGGCATTGCCTTTTAAAATATCCACGTGAAGTACACGGGATTTTGTCATTTTGTGCTGTGATTGATACTCCTAAGTGGACAAATGCTTGTAAATTTCATAGTTACTCCTCCAAGAGAGTGTCACTAGAAAACGAACAACTTTACTAGAAAACGATTAACTTGCAGCCACTGCTATAGGTTGTCATGCTTATTTTGTAGAGTTCTGAGGAGCTGAATTTATATATGATCAAATTCTATTACAAGGTGAATCTGCTAAATCTGATGTTAATGGTAAATCATTAATGTTAAAACATTAACATCGTAGTAAATCATGGAATTACTGTTCTGAGGATTGCTGAATTTGAATTTAATTTAATTCTATCATAAAGTCAATCTGCAAAATCCGTTGGTAATGGTAAATCACTGATATCGTAGTAAAACATTTTTGGAATTCTGTGGGTTGTTGTACTGAATTTAGATTTAATCAAATTCTATAATAAAGTATATCTGCTAAATCTGATGCTAAGGGTGAACCATTAATGTTAAAATATTAACATCGTGTATTAAAACCGCACTAATTGAGAAAGCATTAACATGGGATTAAATTGAAATACAGCCCCACCAATATCACATGTGCCATTCGTTACGCTCACCACTCGCACTTGAACGACTTCACCGCACCATGAAGTAAAGTCTATGGACTTTAATTCCTCTAACGGTTGAAGGATCAGCCAAGTTCTAAGAACTCCCCAAAACTCGAGCACTTTTTCAGGTTTGCTCGTGCAAGTTGGGCGCAGAAATAGAAATAAAAACGCCTCATAAAATCAAGAGAAAGTTCCCGTACCGCTGAAACCTTTTACTCCCAAAACCAAAGATCAAAAGAAAGAAAACTCCAATGGACTTCGTTGGAAGACGGCGGTTCTGTAGAAAATTGGCCAAAATTAGAATCCTGGAAGACGAAAAAATCCTAGGTTCGTGAAGAGAACTCAAATTGGCGGGCTCTATTTTGAAGCCAAAAGTAGAGCTGAAAATTTACACGAATGTACGTTTGCTATTACAAATTATACAGTTCTTAAAATGTGTTGGTATTGAATGATACATCTTATTAATATTCTTAATGTTTGTTGATTAGTTTCATCATTAAAGGGTAATATGTGACCAAATTGGAAACGCTGCCGCATGTTTAAAATAAATATCCGGATGATTTCATGATAGGCCTTATCATTCCCGTGACGTTTCCGAAGAATTTGAAGGTAGGGCTAATCAAAAATTATGTATTCGAAAAATCCTGTTTTATCATAAATTTAAATTATTTTAAACAAGTACCGCAATGCAAAAGATTAGTATACTATTGAGATTCGCGTTCCTCAATTATGACGAAGATACCAACAAAATATATAAACTATTAATCGTACATACATTTAATTTTATTTGTAAATGCTACGATCTTGAAATAGAAATAGTTAAAAATGGAATTTCGAAATTTTCCACTTGAATCTTTCAGTACGGCGATCGAATTCAAATTTTGAACTAAAATTGTCAGTTCAATTAGCGTATACATTTCCCAATAAATTATCAATGGAATTACTGAAGCATTTAGTTTTTCTCATTGTAGTGAACAATCGAATTCATCAGCATTCTTCGTTCTTCTCAAACGAAAGAAGTTATTCTATTTTTTACTGTATTATAGTGATGTAAGCTTTATAATTTGCCAAGAAGTGCTGCTTTCCTCGAATTAAATATATAGAAGCTTTACATAATTCGTTATTTTAGAATTTGAAGGTGAAATTAACGCCATACCTCGGTATCTTGCCCAATGCAGTACAGGTTAACCGTCGTCGATTTTGGCTCACTTGCTAGCATGTTATATTCCAATCAAGCCTGGCACATTTTATGTTATCCATTGTTTTTCTAATCACTTATTACTAACACCAGGATGCAATAGTGGTTACCCTCGTTAACGCCGGTACCCATTTATGACACATGGGTTGAGTGGGGGATGAAAGAGAAATTCTCGTTTTCCCTAAGGGGAAAATAACCAAGTGGCAATGATGGGATTCGAACCGGCGAAAGGCGCGAGCTCATGACCACTAGGTCACGGGGACCCCTATTGAGGTATAGTAATTTTTCAAAATTACGTCAAAACTCAGTATCGGACGAAAAAACTTTTTTGAATACAGGAAATTTGCTCCAAGCTTCAAGCTTTTTTAGAGACCGAATGTGACTTTGAATTTTTCTCGTTTATTCAACCTGGTGATGAGTTTGATAGCTTATTTCAAGGTAGCGAGTGACCGATAATTTCACTTGTTAAAGTAATGCTATCCCGTCAGTGGAGTAATGTTATGGCAGGAATAGTAATGGTATTATGTCGGTACAGTAATGGTATTATGTCGGTACAGTAATGGTATCATGGCGGTACAGTATCGGTATCATATTGGTAGAGTAGTGATTTAATGGTAGACTAATGTCATTATATTGATAGATAACAAAGTAATGATATCATATTGGAAGAGAAATGATTTCATGTTGACAGGGTAATGATTTCATGTTGATAGAGTAATGATATTGTGTTGATAGAGCAATGATATTCTAATAGAGTCATGATAACATTTTGGTAGAGTAATACCTTGTTTTTCGTTCCCTGATCTTGCAACCTACTGATTGAAAAATACCGTAAAAAATGTAAAAATTAAACGAAAAGGCCAATCAGCATCTGACAATCCTTGTAGAGTTGCCTGATGATGGACGAAATGTATGGGCAAAATTTGTTTGAAAAAAATTCGAATTTTGTAAGTTTGGCCAGAAAAAGTGTACTAGTAACTTTGCTCACCAAAACTTAGATGGTTCGTACCAAGCACTCGCAAAAAGCGACTGGACCCGACATCAAAAATGAAAATTACTCCTAAATCGCACATACCAAAACTCAAGTTGAGCTTTTCTCGGGTTATTCATCACTTTACAAAAACTAACAAAGCTATGTTAATCCCATTCTTAATCATTAGATTACAAGTTCATAAGTTCTTACAATTTCTGACATCATGCAGACTCCTAAGTAAAGAGTAATTTTGAAGTGATGATTTTGATTACTGTAAGAAAATTTGCATCCTTCACATTTATTGAATATTTTACATCCCCCACATTTTATTAAATTTTGCATCCCTCACATTTGTTAAAAAAGTTTACGTCCCTCGCATTTGAATTTTTTTTACATCCCTCAATTTTTTTTTTAAATTTGATATCCCTCACATTTTTAAAGTGTTACATTCCATACATTTTTTTACTATTTCATCCACCTTTTTCCCCACCTTTTTTACGATTTCCATCCACGTAAAGAGGGACGAGGGAACTGAAAAAGATGCTCCCAGAAATATGAAAAACAGAAAAATCATCAGTCATCAGAACAGAAAGTGAAGCAAGATGACGGACATTTGAAGTCTAACTGGCACCAGCAAAATAGTCAGATGATCGAAAACATGTGAGCTGAAAATGAGCAGAAAAATGAATGCCAACACAACTAATACCACAACAAACTCCTACACCAAGCTGAACTAAATACCCACTGAATAGACATGGTCACCACTGAACGAGCTTAAATTTTCACCAAGCTGAACTAAATACCCACTGAATAGACATGGTCACCACTGAACGAGCTTAAATTTCCGCCAAAGTATCTTTGATTTAAGCAACCCAGTGCAGAGGGTATAAGCGGGCGGTTATAATCACAGATGACACAGTCGAAAAATATCTAAAAATTAGACTGAATAAGTCTAATTATTTCGCCAGGGCATTTTTGATTTCAGTAATCCAGTGCAAAGGGTATATTTGGGCGGCCAAAATTAAAGACATCCGGGCGACATGTATCGGAAGGGAAAAACGGAATCAGTTTATTGTTTTCGCCAGAGCATCTTAATGAAGCATTAATGATGAATTCATTTACAAAACGATTTTATAATTATCATCGCTATTGATGATTTTCAGCTGGATTAGTGGCCTTGTGTTCAGAACCTAATGTTGCTTATCATAGATGCTCTGGCGAAAAATTTATACCATAAAGGTGCGCCAGTAACTGAAAATACACCAACGAATACAAAGGCCATCAACACACCTTCCCTTTATTCCTCAGCAAGTCCAATGATAAAAGTTCAGTCGCCATAATACGTTAGAGAACAATGAGGAGTCAAAGTTAGATACATCAGAAGAACAGCCTTTGTGAGTCGGTTCCAAAAACGCCGGAAGGGAGCCTAGAACAAAGGAGCCGGCGACATTCGAGACAACCTTCAAATAAAGGATGCCGGATCGAAGACTAGATCTTTGAGTCGGAGAATCGCTTCAAGTCAGAGGGTCATTTCGAGTCGGAGAATCATTTCGAGTCGGAGGATCTTTTTGAGTAAGAGAATTACTTCGAGTCGGAGGATCATTTCGAGTCGGAGAATCTCCTCGAGTCGGAAAATCACCTTGAGTTGGAAAATTACCTCGAATCGGAGAATCATTTCGAGTCGGGGAATCATTTCGAGTCTGAAAATCTCCCCGAGTGAATCGGAACGTGCATAACAAAGAGAGAGACTGCCCCTTTGTAACAATGCTTCTGTCGAGTAACTTGTCTCGACAGGAGGGAGGGTTCTTGTCAACTAACGTACGAACAGGAGCCAACTTAGCGCTACAGTTTCAGTCAGTGCCAAAGTTTTTGGGATTCCTTTTGAAAATAACCCTTGTTTGTCTGTCTTCTTTTCACCGTACGCTGTGTTGCATTTATGATGTTGTTTTTATGACCAGCTAAATTAAATGTGGTCGTTTCGACAAATTTGTTTCTATGTGGTGTCGGCTTCATAATTGCTGGAAGGTCCGTTTTTTGTTAATTTTAGCCTCTTTTTTCAAAACCTACAAATTTAAATGAATAGGGAAACTTGTTCTTTTTAGTATAGATCAATTTGTGTTAAATTCAAACAGTCGTTAAAACGGTAGCAACGCATTAATGATTGCAGCTTTGAACGCACCATTTTTAGAAATACGTTGACAGTTGAATATTTGCCTAAAAAAATGCTACATCTTTTAGTGTTATCAAAATTCTTTTCCTTGTGAGAACAAACTCCAACTTTAGACAACCAGTACAGCGATTTATTTTCCATTCAAAATTCACACCCACACATGAAATACATTTTCCACAATCACACCAGAGGCAGTAATAATTCTGAAAACCATCCAGTGGAAACAATCTCCACCCCTCACAAGAAAAAGAAACGAAGTGCGACAAAATTATTGTAATCGTGATCGCCACAGTGACACTTTAGAGAGCTATATCATAAAAGGTGTAAATTTAAACATCGAGAGCGATGGGTTAAACTGAAGTTCAATGTTCAACTCAAATTCAACTCAAATATAACTATTAAGCCATTATGAAAATAGCGAACATTGATTAGATCGTGCGTTTATTTAGCTTTGATTAAGTGTTTATTAAAATTGAGTTTGTGACTACTGGTCGGTCAGCAGCATTGTGAAAATCCCCTCCGTGTACCACCGGCGGCTCACGTCGCGACAAATGCGTTAAATTCTGAATTGCACTAATTCATGAAAAAAACTAGAATTGTATTCTTCTTCATCGAACTACTGACGACGAATCCGTCCATCTTTTTCTTTGCGGGATACCGAGTCCCAATTTCTTTGACGTGAAGAGCGTATCCCAATTTGTCTCTTAATAAGGGCATCTATGGTTTTAGCTGCCCAGAGCAGAAACTACACTTGGGCGGCTAAAGTCAAAAAAGTAATGCACAATTGGAAGAAACTGAAACTTCTTAAACTTACATCGGTTTCCTTAGTTCGAAAGTGAAGGGTGTCGAAAAATTTTAAAGAATGAAGTTTGATTTCAAGAGCCGAAAAAAATCAACGGATGCCGTTGTTTCTTAAACAAGTTAAGTCAAAGTGAAAAATAATTATTTTCAGCCCAGAACAACAATTGGAGATACTCAGCATGTCATTGCATTGTTGAGAAATTTAAAAAGTTCACTAGTTTAATATTAACAAATCAATGATATTACAGGCATGTAAAAAATTTGTCAATAAACTTGGATTAAACAAAAAATTTCGATTAATGAAATATTATGAACAATATCACTCACCGCTTTTACTTTCTGTACATTTTATTCCTCAACACTTCCCACACATTAAACGTAGCTAAAAAAATATAAAATAGAAATTACCCAATCTTTAGCGAGAACTAATGCGTTTCTCCTCAAGAAAACTTTAAATCTGCTTACGATTCTTCACGAATTTTTCATCAAAAAGTTTCGTCATGTATTAAAACATTAATCTAGATCACGCTTTCCTGCAGTAAAAGGCAAAAAATTTTAGCTTTGCCATTTGGATTTCCTAAGGAAATAACCTTAGAGTATCACTAATAACCTAAGAAACGAGAGGTGATATAAGTGCATATAGCTATCCAAAAATAATCACCCTGGGAGGAAAATTGCATTTTCTACAAAAAAATTCATTCTCAAAAAAAATTCATCAATTGAAGTTATGAGCACTATTGTCATCATTATAAAAAAGGGGATTCTTTAACTGCTCACGATTGATTTTATGCCAAAGAATTTTTATTCTGAAACCAAAATTCTTATTAGTTGTTTTTCGAAAGATTTCGCCCCTCAAAATATAGAATAATTATTCAAACCATGGACTAACATTCTAATTTTTTCGCAAGGTCATTTATGGTTTTAGCGGCCAATGAGCACTTCACTGCCGTGAGTGCCAAATGTCACGTATGAAGCACAGCTTCAGCTGCCGTCTATTGTATTGCTTTGACGTGACTTTATGGAAACGGTACTGCGCTTGCCTATGCTAATATGCACAATAGCGGGATCCATCCATTTAAAAATCATTTTCATTAATGATGAATGAATTTACAAAACGATTTTAAAATCATCATCGTTGTTGATGATTTTCAGACGGATTAGTGTCATTTTGTTCAGAACCTAATTTTGAATATAACTATTTTTAATCAGATTTCTTGTTGCTGATATCACCCCACGTTTCATTTCAAGGGATTGCATGAACCGTTGTTTTTCAAAACACGCAAGACGATGCACTTAATCACTTTCGCGGTTATTTATGCAGACGTATTTTTTTCGTGCTGCATGAATGCAGATGGTACCGCAAGTTACTTATTGCAACAGCTCGCCTCAACATTACACTTTGAATTTAAACCTACAAGTCGTTTTCGGAAGCTGACATCTCAGTCGCGTTGTAACAACAGAAAAAAATAATATTTGTTGGTGACAGGGATAGCGTTATGAAATATGCGTAACGTCATCACGGCGTTACACTTTTACGATAGAATTTAGACTCGTGATAGAAAAATTCCTTTACGCAATCCCATCAAGTTTTATCCACAGTGACTTTCTACCTTGAGAAACTACTCAAAAAAATGTAGTCTCTGATTTCTTAATTGAAAGACAGTAACTTTTAATTTCTTTTTGCATCTCCCAATAAATTTTTTCCACACAGACTTCCTGTATTGAAGGACCACTGTAAAAAATTGATTTCCTCGATTAATCGACAGTAATTTTTAAACTACCCTGCAATTCTCAAGATCATATCTGTTTGCTGAAGCAAGATTTCCTGAAGATCTGGACTTGATTTTCGTTGAAGGAGACCGGAAAGCCTGGCATTATGATGCACGAACATTGGCTTAAGAACGCATTTATCGTCAACAACAAGCTAGCAACAACACTACGTCTATAGTTATAACAGTCACTATCATACAAGAACAATCATTCAACGAGCTTAGGTTCTAAATAGTCTTATTTTTACCATAGAAAGCAGAAGCCCTTTGGTTCTCTTGTAAAACACAGCAGTTATCAACGAGAGAGCTGCCAAGATGGCGTCCGGAGCTAGAGAATAATTTTACGGAGATGGAGGACGTGAAAAATGTCGAATTAGCCCCGCAGAATTTTTGCGGCGCGAAAGGAGAGATTACGAGAAAGTTTAGCAATGAGAGAGAAGACTTAAGGGTAATGGACGAAGCGTAATTCGCATCACGTATCGATGCACGGATACCTATCGTGGTGATCCCCTGCACCAATTCAGAAGACGACTTTTTTTTCGTTCTCATTCGGTTCTTAAAAAAATCGCTGCCACCAGCCACGACTGATTCAAAAACCATGTTGGATAAATGCAGAACTTGTGCGCATATTCGCACAAGACTCGACTTTAAAAGTACGCAGGCGAACATAAGTCTAACCATCCAGGCTAAGCAAGACACATGACACATAGTGGATACACCTGCGGACGAAGACACAGACACTGAAGACGATAGCACTTTACCAACGGAAGACGGTGAACCATCTCCATTGATGCCATTACGCGATGGCACATAGTCTCTAAGCCCTCTGCCGGATTCGTCGATCCCACTTTCCCAAGATTCCTCGTGGCCAGGCCGTTGTCTGGGATTAGAATCGCTTGCTGAGATTTCTGGCGTAGATTTATACGAGCGGGAATCTTCCTCAGCCCGCGTCAAGTCGTCGTTTGTTTCGGACTTAGCTACGAGATCTTCCGCTTGCGACTGCGTCACCGTCAACAGAATTGGAGCTGCGCTCGCTGCGTGTGAGGTGCGCGCTATTAGAAGCCACGAGCCTTCGTCTTTCCGGGCCGCTGAAGAAACGCCCAGCCCAAACACCCGACACCCGTCAGACGATATCTGCGGGTTGAAATGCAAAGAACAATTAAATAGTTAAAGACGACTTCATATCGAAAATAGAATTTTGATATCGAATTTTGTGGTGAGTGTTTTAGTACAGATGATTAACAATTTTCTTCGTCTTTTAACGCGTGCAGAGCTGGAAAAATTTCGTAAGGTTGAGAAATTAGAAAATTAAATAATCGATTAATTGTTAATTATCATGATTTCATGTTATTATCATTGATAAAATTAAAAAAAGCACGTCAATGTTGGTTGAACGGCAAAGAACAATCATCCTCTGCGAGGTCATTTACGACGGGATTGCTTAAAATGAACGCAATTCCGATGATATCTGTTGGTTGATAAGCTAAAAAAATTGCAATGCTAGTTTATTTACGACTGAATTACTCAAAGTGAACGGTACGGTTGAGCGACGGAATGTCGTAAAGGGAACGTTGTCATGGTTATTTCTAGAATCAAACGTTTTATATCTGACACTTATACGTGGACTGACGCGACATTGGGACTCAAAATGCATTGAAAAAACGACTCCTCGTTTCATTCGTAACATCCGTCAATAAGAATACAAAAGGTGAAAACCATTCTGGCACTCAGAGTTGAACAAAGCGTTTTTGCATTTGCCCGTTGTTCAAAGACCGGTCTGTATTTTTGCAAACTTTTACAAGCGTTGTGTTAGTATTCAAATCTGCAAGAGTTTATAACAGTAACTGTTAGTAATTATGGTAGTATTAAAGCGTTTGGGAGAATAGCTCGGAGCACATTGGGACAGAACACATTGGGACGAAACACATTGGGAAAACACATTGGGACGGAGCACATTGGGACAGAGCACATTAGGACGGAACACATTGGGGCGGAGCACATTGGGACGGAGCACGTTAGGAAAGAACACATTGGGACGGAATACATTGGGACGGAGCACATTGGGACGGAGCAAATTGGGACGGAGCACATTGGGACAGAACACATTAGGACGGAACACATTGGGAAAGAACACATTGGGACGGAGCACATTGGGACGGAACACATTGGGACGGAGCACATTAGGAAAGAACACATTGGGACGGAATTCATCGGGACGGAGCACATTGGGACGGAGCACATTGGGAAAGAACACATTCGGACGGAATACATTGGGACGGAGCACATTGGGACGGTGCACATTGAGACGGATCACATTGGGACGGAGTACATTGGGACGGAACACGGTTACAGGAACGAGCCGAATGGCCTATGCTCACTTTGTTTCCTTAATTCTATGCAGTCACACTCAAATCACGCGCAGGCACCAGAGGAGAGGCAAAAAAAAAAGATTAATACAAAATCACTCTCAGCACCACAGGCTAAAGTTTAAAGATGTGTTAAAGATTAACATAGGTTCTTGTGTGTTCGTTTTCATTAGATAGAGTTGCAGTTTTACAAATGTGATTTTTTTTGTTTGAAAATTTTTTTCCATGTGAAAGTATTTTTCTATTCGTAAGAATAACAGAACCGATCATTTACTCTCACCCTTAACATGCGAATGTTTATAAATTTTCAAATTTAAAAATACGTTTTTCTCATACAGATATTCAAAACTGTTCCACTGTAAAATTGCTGTATACATTTATTGTACAGATGTCCAATGCTGTCTCAGCATATTTTCACACATTTCTCACACAGACATACAACACACCTTCAGCATAAATTTATACATTTATCACACAGGTACTCAACACAGCTCCAACACAGTTTTCAAACTCATCCACACACCATACATCACACAAACATTTATTTCTCACACCGACATTCAACGCACATTCAACCGAAATTTAAATATAGCTTCAGAACAAATTCACGCATTCAACTCATATTCAACACATCTTCAACCTAATTTCCAGCACCCACCGCGATGCTATGTGCGGTATAGCGCCCCCTGGCCTGGCCCTTCAACACACATTCAACACACACTCAACACACATTCAACACACACTCAACACACATCCAACACACATCCAACACACATTCAACACACATTCAACACACATCTAACACACATTCAACACACATCCAAAACACAATCAACACTCATCCAACACACAGCCAACAC
>JACJUY010003923.1:40109-53897 GCA_014220935.1 Platorchestia sp. MABIK | reverse complement strand
TGAAAATCCTTTTGGGCGGTATTTTAGTTTGATCAGAGAGTGTTCATTTTTTTCTCTTTCCTGGTTTACTGCTAATATTTGTATTTTTATGCTCGCATTTAAATTTTTTCATTATCATGGAAATAGAATTACTTCTAGTTTTACTTCTAACTACACACAAGTAATTTGATAATGAGTGTAGAAATACAATACATTAATTTTTTATGCGCTCCGGGAACTTAATTTACTGTTCACAATTTTGGTTCAATTGTTTTTATGATGGTAAATCTTTGTTTTAGTTTTTTGCTCGGGCAGATCTTTCGTGTTTCTGAGTATTGAAATTTTTTTGTACAAGCATTTTGGAAAAAATTACAAACGAAAATTTTGTTGTGTAGTAAACCCTTTAGTGTGAGCTGATAAACCTATACACACTCATCGACATGTATGGATGAAAAATTTGTTTCAACTTTGTGAAATCCATTTCTTAGTTTTAGATGCATTATCTTTTACTTCCACTCGCTATACTGACAACTAAACCAACAACTGCAGCGGGAATCTTGGCTGTTGCGTGAATGTAAGAAGAGACTGTCCTCCAATTCATTTATCTGTTGAAATTATGGTTTTTATAACTTATAGCCTTCGTGTCGAGAGAGAAATTTCGATGAAAATAGACTTTAATTTAGTTTCTCTAAATTATCCATATATTCAACCCCTGAAAGAGGTAGTGCCAACATCTTACTGTTTGTCTATCAACTTAGAAACCTTATCGTAGGAAATATTTAAAACCTAAGTAGGTTGTTCAGCATTCATCGATCAGATTTATTTGGAGAAAACGGTTTTCCTTTCTGTCATTCTAACTTCAAAATTTTTTAGCATAAGCATCTAAATGTTCTTTCTTTTTCGTTTGTCACTTTAGTGTTTTACCTATTCTCATGTTTGTTCCCAACTTGCCGTGAATTTTGATAGTATTTCACTGCTTTACTCTCAGTTGATTCATTCACAGTAGTAGATAGTAAAATTAGAATACCTATATTGGTTTTTGCTACAATTAAATATAAGGTCGGTTGTGATAGGAACTTTGTAAAAATGTGTTAAAATTCTATATTAACTTGCTGGAAGTAAATGGTTTGCCTTTTATTTTTTTCATTCTCACGGATCGGGAGGAGATGAAGGAGCTTTGCTCCTCTACTCTCCTGGATAAAGGACAAGCTTTCGGGCCAAATGTGCACGTAGTAAATTGTCGATGCTTTAACTTAATTTGAATTTCAAGTTTGAAGATGCAAAGGTTATATTCATGGTTAGGGAATGGAGATCTACGCGGGGTTCCAGAGAGTTTTCAATTTTGCATTCCAGCACCTGCAGCAGGAGTTCCTGCATCCCCAGCAGTTTCAATCCCTGCACCACTAGCTGCTACAAGTATCGTCTGGAACTCGCGCTGCTGTTGGTTTCTCGGACCAGTTCTTGACTGTACGAGTTAATGGAGCAGTTGCTTAAACTTGCCAACTGTTACAGTTAATCTAACTTTAGCAGTTAATGTAACTTTAGCCGGTTAACTAACTGTTATAGTTAGTTCGACTGTAGTAGTTGCTCCAACTGAAACGGTTGTTTTTTCACACACGTACAGTAACTCTAAAAATGGGACAGCAAAGTGAATCTTTATGTAAATTGGTCACAGGAAAAAACATGTTCACTTCTACAATTTTTTCATCGAATCAGAATTTACTCCCAAAGTTTTACCACTGTTATTTCATGGTCATTTTACTGTGAAATTCATGAAGATGGCAATTTTAAAGTTAAATGATTCGAAATTTTGTGTGCATGGTATGTACTGCGAAATTGAAATACACAGAAATGTTTTTTAGTTGTAATTTACGGTTAACTTAATTTTTTAATATAAAATTACCGGAAGTAACTTTTTTTTGTAAAATATCAACTTGAAAGTAGTTTCTGTAATGAAAATTGCTCAAAATTTCACGTTGTAAAACATATCTTCAGTTAATTCAAAAGTTATTAAAAGCAGTCAATTTTCCGAGTATGTAATGTAGGAAAATTTGAATACTTTTTTACACCAGGTTTTTCTGCAATTTATTGCTCTACAATTCTTTGTTCCACGGTCTTGCAATCATGCATTTTACATTCTTGCTCTCATAGTTTGTAAAATTTCCGGGTGTAAATTGGAAAATTGACTTTTTTACAAAACATGTGTAAACTCTATAATATTCAGACAATTGCTGCCATTTGTTGCAATTCTATTCGTAAAAATTTTACATTTTGATGTAAAATGATATTTTTTTAATGAATATTTTTACTTTTTTTAAACTTTGCTGTCATTTTTTCTGGAATAAAGAAGGAAATCGTTTATTTTTGAATTACTAATTTTTAATTTGATATGAACAAAACAAAACACCCATTAATTGTAAGCCATAAAAAGGGTAAATAATTAATTATTTATTCATTCCTTGCAAGGTAATTCTTTCTCTAAAATATAAATACTTTTAGAATTAATCATCTGAAAAATAATTTCAAAATAATCAACTAATCTAATGTTGACCAATTCACTGAAGAAAATTAAATTGAAGAAAGAAAAAAAAGAAAATCAGTTTATTCCCAATAAAGATGGTGCATCATTGTTTTTAAAATGTCTTGGAATAAGTACACTTGTATGATTCACACACATGAGCATTGTAATACCCATGTCACTAGTCGGAAACAAATGATTGAGGGCACCATACTCCTAATGTTACTTATCTACATTTGATGATACAAGTAACTACAATTATAAGAGACAACACAATTTCATTGACGATGGGTTTTCATTGTGGGGTGAAAACACTTGGGGTCAGTTTACATAGTTTACATGTACATGACATGAAGCTTTGAATTTCTTGACGTCAGGAAATAACATGTGAATTGCTTTTTTCGGCAGATGTTCAAAAATGTCATTTTAAGCAAGCTTGTAAAAAATACAACATAGCGTGCGTACATACACATATACATAAGTAAGCATGTGTGCAAATATCAGCGTTTAACTAGTCAGCAAAAACTGGTATTCCAATCGAGGGACTAGCAGAAAATATCTTTTATCACGCCAGGAATTGATGGTATTTCCATGCTAATGATAGTGGCACAAAACAGTCTACCTGTCAGAAAAATGAAAACGATTGTTCTACAACGGTTCCCAAGTACAACATGAATAAAGAAATACGTGAAATCAACCACCTAGGTGGGGTTTCCATAATATACTCTAGAGCGTAAGAAGTGATATAATAGTTTGCACTACACAAGCCCAACAAGAACATTTTTGGACGTGAAAAAGAGAAGAAAACATGAATGTCCAAAAGGGTTTCACAATAGAAAAAGTCACATTATCTCTGAAATATGACGCAAAATGTCTGTAATTAATAAACATACATAGGAACCATGACGTCCAGCTAAATGCTTGCATAAAAACGTAGAGGAAAGACATAAAAATGTTTCCTATAACTTCTTAATTGAGGTTGAATAGTAAGTGTTAATTCATGAAAGCAATGAAGGTACTGAACTTTGTGGGTTGAAAGCACTTAAGTCATTTTACGTGTACATGACAAATAAGCTTTGAATTTCTTGACATCATGGGATATTATTAAAATAATTTGGTTCGTCAAATATGTAAGCATGAAATTCGCGTAAGCATGAAAAATGAGGAAAAAAGTGAAGTGACTGCCTAAAAGAGCACGCTTTAGCCCACACAGCAAGTTTATAAAGCAAATGCTAGTCGCTTGATCAGAAATTTGCGGAGAAAACTGTTATGGGTGAGTTAATGAATGTACGTACATATACATAATCTACGCATACATAGACACACACATGTTTTTCTAATCAAAAAATATTCAACATAACGGTCAGTAAGTGAAAAATGATGATCTTGAAAATATTTGATCAGGAAAATTGATTAGATGATCAAAATAAGTAAGGAGATTATCTTACCAAATAATCAGGGAGATTATTTAGCCAATTATTGCTTCAATATGTCCAGTTTTTCTGCCGTGCCAACAGTTCGACAGTTTCCTATTTAGAAAGTTGATAGTTAAACGGCTACACACATGAAATTTCAACTGTTTTACAATTGACAGTTAAGCTGTTGCCCAATTGACAGTTAAATGATTGCACAGTTAGCCAACAATGGGAAAGTTGAAAGGTCGAAAATGACGTTTGAGTGATTGAGAATCACTGTTTTGACAGTTGATTTTTTCAATAAGTCACTGTTTGACAGTTGAGCAAAAACTGTTAACTTTTCATAAACCTTTATTTTTTTTTCGAATTGAGTTTGTTGGTTTCAATTTGTTAATCTACTGTGTTCTTGTAATAAATAAGATTTCGAAGTATTGATTGAGCATGGAATTTATGTATCCAAGTTTTCCAATTTCAGTGAAGTTATAAATTTGCATCCTACACACACCTTTTCTCGTTTTATAACCACACGTCAAAACAATATAGTAACAGTGTGCACAATCATATAACAGCGAATAAAAACTAATAACAGCGGCTCAAAATATAACAACATCCAGGACAAATTCAGTGACGACGCTGTAAAATTGATAATGTATGCAAAAGGTAGTGACATAGACAAATCAATTAAACAATGATTGAAATTGTAAAACACTCTCAGAATGTTGTAACAGACGTTCATTTTCTTTAACAAAAAATCAAATCTTGTAACAATGCTTCACACAGCCAGTATCACAGGTTCAAAATAATGTAACAGATGCAAAAAAATGGTAACGAAAAATCAAAAGTTGTAACAACGTCTGTTTAACTCCTATTGACGAGAAAAATAAATTTTCCGCCCTTCCATGTTAAATAAAAATTGAAAATAGTGAGTTCACCTTAAAAACCAGAATGTCAAAATCGCGAAAGTCGAAATCCCAAGTATCAGTTGGTAGCCCTGAGTATATCATTCGGGATTTTAGTTCTGGGGTTTCAAAATTCGGGATTTCGACATTCAGGATTTTGACTTTCGGCAGTTTGAATGCCACCCGACAATAATATGGGACTACATTCCATTACTTCCTGGTCATTTTATGATGCAATATTCACTGACCGCGAAGTAATGGAATTTTCCAGGACAACTCTGACGTTGCCGATTCACGCGTGATACATAGCGTTAGTTCCTCCACAGTTGTTGACCGTTGCTGCAGAAATTTCAGAAGCTCGTAAAAATGCCTCCTCATTGCCGTGCTGTAATTTTAGAGGCTGACAAACAACGCATCGTGGACATGTACCTGGTTAATGAAGACTTCCTTATCACTGCTCAAGAACTGGGAGTGAAACATACCACCGCTTATTCCATTGTTAGGTCCTACCAAAAACGACAATCTGTTGCCAGCCGGCGGGAGGCTTTTGGTCGCAAGAAGATGATAAATAATGAGAGTATGGATTTGCTTGTAACGTTGATTAAAGCTACTTCAATCTTCACCGTCTATTATCTCAATAGATCTCTTCGTGCCACTTTCGATAGCAGGCCTTATGTCTCAGATGCCACAATTGCCCGGGCCGCACAGAGTCGTTTATCGCAGGATTTCTACCCCGCCTACCCCTCTCCCTCCACCTCCGAGTAGCTATGTCACGTTGCCATTTGCGCCAATTTTTTAACTATGTAGAACTACTGAGGTTTATTAAACTATCTGTTCGCTATACAGTTATTATTAATCAGTGCATTTTAACCACTACAGGTACTTAGTAAGTGGACACTACAGCGCAATACCAAAGTAAACCTGCATTAAATCATTGTAATAAGTTATGACAACGACCGCTGGTGTTTAGCCATTCGACCCTCCATCTCGGCACTCAAGAACAGGGATTCTCAAACTTTTTAACTTAACCTTAAACTAACTGAACTTGGCCTACCCTAACCCAACCTAACCTAACTTAACCTAACCTACTTAACCTGACTTAAGTTAACTTAACCTAACCTAAATTATCTAACCTAACATTTCTGTAGCTACTCGGAGGTGGAGGGAGAGGGGTGGGCGGAGTAGAAATCCTATGATATTAGACTCTGTGCGCCCGGGCCCTGGATGCCAAACTGACCACCGTCAAACAGCGCCGCAACGTCCCCATGCAGAGCAACGCCGAGGAAACGAAGGTGAAGCGACTGGAGTACGCCCACTACATGTACGAAACAGGCCTTCAGAAGCACAGGATCTACATTGATGAGATGGGTTTCAACCAACACGCGAAACACATTTGGCAGAGCAGTCACGGGGGAGCAAGTAACAAAAGTTGTTGGTGGGGATAATGGCAGCAGCACAACTGTCATTGTAGTTATTTCAGATCAAGTGCGCTTTTCATATCATGAAATCAACGCGCATTCAACGACAAAAGACGTTTTGGCTGGTTTCTTGCATTCGTTGGAGGTAAATCTAGAGGATGAACCCGACGCTGTTCTCATCTTAGACAACACCTCATACCATGGATCAATGCATGAGGTGCTGTCAGATCGCAACGTCCGCTTCCTTCCCCCTTGGTCACCTCTCTCAACCCAATAGAAAATTGGTTCTCACTGTGGAACATGACAGTGAAGAATCTGAATGACATCGCGGAGAGAGGAAAGTCGCTGCGTCAACACCGGGAGGAGGTTCTCTGTCATCTCATTGACACGTGCGTGCATCTGCCACACCAGCTATTGTGAAAGACAACAACACCGGTTCCAACAGCTACTTGATGAAGTGCCTCAATCAACAAGATATTTTCTTCTGAGCTTAGTTTCATTCTCTCACATCAGATGTTTATTGTTTACTCTAATTACCAATAATTTTGTGTGCATAGTCTCATTATGCATTAATCTGCTGTAGTGCTACTTTCCTGTTTATATTGCTTATAGATAACTGTGCGTCATAAATTTTTAATTTGTTACAATAACATTTACGTACGTTTATATTTTTGCATAATCACTATATTTTTTTAATGTTGTTACAATAAACCGACTGTCACTCCACATTGTTTCTTTATTCTGAAATTTTGTTTCACTGTATTTCATTTTGCTGGGATAATAATTATAATTTGTTGTTGTTGTTATTTTTACGACGCTGTCTTGATATTTCTATTCCTTGTTCTATTCAATGGTTCGTCGTTGTTAAATTTTCAGGTCTTCTGTATCTTTGAAATAATGTGGTGATAAAACGAGAAAAGATGTATATAACCAATTTCAATGGAAAGTAGGATTTCTGAATCGAAAAACCCTAATTTCAGTATAATTTGAAATTAGTATCCAAGATACCGAATTTGAATATAAATGAGAATTTCTGTATCCAAGATACTCAATTTCAATGGATATTGGGATTCTATATCCACAAGAATAATCCTTTATCCAGGAGATTATTTGACCTTGTAGGCGGTAACTGGTTGAATCCGGTGGGCAATTATGTCTGTGAATTTTCTAGGTTGATTGTAGCTTTTAAATGTGCGAATCATCACCCTAGCTTCAACGGCATAAATCGCTTTGTTTGATAGTGCGCCGATGAAATTAAACACGGTTCTTAGAGGTGACTCAGCTCGGTTTATTTATGGAAGCAGCCAGCGGAATCAGGAGAAGGTATCAGGGATCTTCGGTCTTGGGTGGAGTAATCGCCAGTGACTTGGGGAGAGCAAACCCGGTGATAGGCACGATATGGCGAAGGCAGTGAACAAGTGGTCAAGTCAGGTGATCAAGTCAGGCCCAGATTTGCGAAGAGATCTGTAAGCCAGGGTGAGCTTGGATTAGTTGCTTTCCATAAAGGAAATTACACCACACCCCTAGCCATTCTAATTGAGGAATACCTACAAATGTGCACTTGAGATTTCCAGAAGAACATTTGCTAAGGTTTCCTCAATACAGCTTAACACGGAAATATGAGAAGTATGATCATAACTCCATTAACGTCACTTTACCCAAGCTAGCGTGCCAGACTAGAGAAATATACTAGTAACAAGATGAAAAGAACACATTACTAATACTCATATATCACACTTTCTATGTGAACTAAAAAAGAAGGCTAACACCGCACATCTAACACTTCCCATATCCTAAACTAGTTATGCACATATGGTATCTGTTACCCCTATTCTTAGACACAATTTCCTCCGACGTATTTCTGACACAATTCACATAATATATACTGTAGATTAGCACAAAACGCCTTACACGAAAATTATCGACGTACGCGAAGAACCGATAAACCTAAACGCACGAAATCAGATCAAAAAGTGAACGTACAAGCCAACGCTCTTACCATCGGCGATTTTGCCAACATGCTCAGGTCTAAATATGACCGGAAGTTAATATTTCGTTAATACATACGTGAGTCACATGAAATATTAAGATTAATAATTATATGTGAGAATTTAATATTAATTAATTACACTAAGAGAGTTTATGCAGAGAAATACGTAAATTGATACTTAACTAGTAAGACCCGTGGAAACTCCACGGACAATCCCACAGTTAAGCTAGGTGGACCCGGTCATCATTGACTTACCAATTCCAACCCAACCAATGCTAACCAAACATATCCAAACATATTCTAACGTATCCTATCCAAACCGTTCCTGATGATATGTCAAACATAAAAAACCGTGAACCCATGATAAAAATTCCGTCAACATCACCTAACCTATCTTAACCTATCCAAACCTAACATTTCTTACCCTAACTTAATCCAATGTCAGCATTCAGCAAGGTGGACCCGTGTGAAAATTCGGTCAACATTCAACATTACCTTACAAATTCTAATATGACATATTCTAACCTAACCCACTCTTATCTCGCATATTCCAATCAATCCTACCCAAACCTGTAGTAATCAAATCGATCCTGATAATGTCAAATAAAGAAAACGTGGACCCGTAAAAAAAATTCCATCAACATTACTGAACTTATGCTAACCTAACCTATCCTAACCTAACATCATCACCTAACCAAACCGATCCTGATACTATGTTAAACATAAAAAGCCGTGGACCCGTGAAAAAATTCCGTCAACATTATCTAACCCATCTACACAAACCTATCCAAACCTAACATATCCTAACCGAACCCATCCCCAAAATACGTCAAAAATAAAAAACCGTGTCTCGTGAAAAAATTCAGTCTGCATAACCTAACCTATCGTAACCTAACATATCTTTAACCTATCCTAACCTGAAATATCTTTAACCTATCCTAACCGAACTTTACCCAATGTCATTGCTAAGCTAGGTGGACTCGTGAAAAAATTCGGGCAAAAATTCTAACCTAACCTATCCTAACATGAATACACTAAATACCTATCCTATGCTAACGGAAGCTTTCCTGATAATTTGTCAAAGATAAAAAATCGTTGACCCGTGAATAAATGTCGTCAACATTACGTAACCAATGCTAACTATCCTAACCTAACCTATCCTGACCTAACATATCCTTTCCTAACCTAACCTAACTTAACCTATCCTAACCCTACCTATCCTAACTCAACTTAACCAATTTCATTGTTAAGCTAGGTGGACCCGTGAAAAAATTCGGTAGACATTACCCAAGAGATTCTAACATAACATATTCTAACCTAACTTATGCTAACCTAACATTTACCTACCTATCCTATCCATTCTGCTTGTTACCTTATGTATGGTATCTTTGTAGACACGATACCGCGAGTCACGGCGCCTTCATAATTATAAGCAGAAACCCGTGTGGATTACACGTTTTCAATAATTAACTCACTTCCAAGCATATAAGGTTAAAGTATGAAGGAAATGTTTTACATGTAATTTTTTGATGTGGAAAGATTCCTGAAAAAATTACTGTAATTGAAAATCAAATTTTTATGCAATGCAAAGTATAAAAAAGTAAAAATAAGTAAAAATAAAATAAAAAAATAAAAAAATAGAAGTGAATAAATAGAATAAATTAAAATAAACAAAAAATATCAGAAAAAAAATGGGAACGAAAAAATCGAAAAAATAAATCAATGAAAGATAAGAAATAAACAAACAATAAAGAAATGTAAAATTAAAAAAATAAACAAACCATAAAAAAATAAAAAGCAAACAAAAATTATAAAAATAAAATAAAAAAAATAAAAATAAAACAAAATTAAAAAGAATGAAAATTAAAAATAATTCTTATATAAAAAAGTTGAAAAAAATGACATAATTGGACAGAAATAAAAAAATTATAAAAAAATTAATTAAAAAATAAACAAATAGCAAAAATTGAAAAAATAAATGAACAAATTGATAAAATATAATTAAATAATTTAACGAATGAAAAGTCAACAAATAGAAAAAAATTTCAGAATTAAGAAAAATAACCGAATCAAAAAAATTACCATATTAAAAAAATTCACAAATAAAAGAATAACAAATAAAAAAAAACGGACAATTAAAAAATAAATAAAAAATTTGTATAAAATAAAATAAATGAAAAACATGATAAAAAAAATAATTATCCTACCCTAACCTAATTTAACCTATTCTACCTATCCTATCGTGATAAAATGTCAAACGTATCAATGCATGTAACCTAACCCAACCTAATCTACCTACCCTATCCAGCCTATTGGATGTAGAGCGTTACCCATGAACTTAGTTTCAAGCGTATTAAAATATAGATGACAATTATGATAATTGTACCTAATGCTACATGTACATTGTGAATTAATCATTCTATGATGGTAAATATGAAATAACATTTCCATGGTGATGAATAATTAATTGTGTATCCATAGTGATGAATAATTAATTACGTATCCATGGCAATAAATAATTAATTTTATATCCAGGTTGATAAAAACTAATTTCGTGTCCATGGACTCGACTCGAAAAGCGTACGCGACTTAGCAAAACGCATTTGAATAAATAGCGCACATGAATGAAAACTTACTTGACTAAACACACGTGCATGAACAAAAAGCGTACATGACAAGAAAATTATACGACGAAAAACATGAGTAAACCAACGCAGATGAGTACTGTGAAAAATTACGTCTATTCCTGCCAGCCGTGGATCATAGACTTGTCATGAATACCTGCATTGTGTCTATGTATGTCTGTGCGGGCCGTTGTGTCTATGTAGGTTTTTATGTTCATGTAGGTTGTTATGTCTCTGTATGCCAACGTACGCTCAAAAATATCAACATAATACCGGAAAAAAATTGCATAGGGAAAGCCTCATCTTCTAGGAGATGCCGCATTTATTCTCAGTACCTCATAACTAATTAAGTAATCATTTAAATCAATAATTAATTTATAATCAAACGTTCATTAATTGATTATATTAGTTTTAAAATTAATGAGCGGGCGATTAATGAGCAGGCGATATTCAAAAAAGAGCGGGCGATACCTGCATCATTACTCCATAATTTTCTTAATTTCCCATTATGATTCTCAAAATCATCATTTTAAAATAATTATTCACACCAAAAATGATCATTGGACCCCGATTCTGCTAACTGAGGAAATTGCTTAAAATTGTAGCAATTGTAAACCAATTTCTATTATTCCAATAGTTGTGAAATAATCGTGATTGAAATAATTGCAGTTGTCTTTAAGGACCGCGTCCCCCAAAGGGACATTTTTTATTATTGAACCTAGAGCAATAAAAATTGGAATAGTGATAAGAAATGCAATTTGAAATCTTTCGTCTTCTATGAAAAAATGCGATTTTCTTTAGAGAAAACGAGAAATTCATAGAAAACGAGATTTTGGGGGTTTCAAAATGCATCTCCTCCCACAGTTTCCAAGCTACAGTAATTATTTTGGTATCATTGGATGCGGAATATCAGGTAGATTACGGGATGTAAACAGGGAATCTCTAGAAATTATTGGTAAGTTCCGCGTGCAACGCAACTTTAACAAGAACGAAAGGGCAAAAACCAGGCGACGTTTCATTTTTAAAAACTGAATGTAAAAAATTATTTACTCTGTCCTCTACTTTTAAAGCATACCGGTGAATTAGTTCTGTGATGCGTTCAAATTTAGTACAATCGGATACGATGACCTTCATTTTTTCGAGATTAACAGACCTGTCAAGTAATACAGCGCCTTTTCCTTTATCGGGCTTGCACACAATAATTTCCTTATTTTTACCTAGCTTCCTCAATTCAGAGATATCACCAGTTGTAATGACCGCTGAGAAAACTTTTGATGAATTAAAATTGAAAAATACTAATTGGCTAAACATTTCAATCGATCACAGAAATCATTGAAATCAAAATCAGAAAAAATAGGTTGATTCTTAACGTCATAGGCTAACTTTTCGAAAGATGAAAAATACTGGTAATAGTCGAGTTTATGTATCGGCAGACAAAAATCCAACCAAATGCTAGCAAAGTTTTCAGTCGAAAAGTTAGGTTGGTAGAACTAAAGTTGAAAACCATTTTACTAGGATCGCATGGCTGGAGATTGTTAACAATTCTTAAATTGTTTAGTTCCTTCTCGTGAGTTTGTTTTGAAACAGTAATAAATTATTAATGACTAGACGAACATATCTAAAAATCACGGCACGCATGAATGGACTAAAGAGATTACAAATAGATTTTTCCGAGTCCTAACCTGCTTGCGTGTGCTGTCGTAAAGAAGATTTCTTCATGTTTATTTCACGAGTTAGAAGTTAGGCTTGCCATGCTTTTTAAAAATGCGCTGACTGCAGGGACCGGTGATACAGCTTTAATCTGAGAAACCTCGGACGGACATGGTAAACTTTGCACTTCACAAGAAATTCAAGATCAAGTTTCACTTTTTCACACTTTCGTCTGTCACTTTCACATTTTCTAAAAGCCTTATAGTGGTTAATGCCATAATTGTTTCTAACAATTATCGGTAAGTTCTGCTTGCAACGCAACTTTAACAAAAGCGACAGGGCAAAACAAGGCGACATTTCATTTTTTAAAAGCTGTGTGTCAAAATTAGAACGTCTCGGGCCTAGACCCATCTTCAACAAAACAATCTGAAATGACAATAGTGAAACATTAATAACCTAGATCCGTCATTGGCTAAAATAATATGAAATGACAATAGTGAAACAATAAAAACCTATGCTAGAGAAACTGTTGGTATCTCGACAGTGGCACACATAAGAATGGAAGAAAGTGACAGGGGGATGAGTAAAGGTTTTAACTAACTATGTGAAGAGGGTGAGCGCTCTGCATATCATTAAGCTGAGGCTTTACTTTGTGGATGTAGAAGGACTCAAAAATTCTAAGTTTAACTGAATTACTGGAATAACCAAATTTGGAAAAGTCTGATCCAGAAATTGATACATTGCATTGAAACTCTGTGTGAGACCTAATTGAGGAATGGGGAGGATGGCAAAGGCGTGCGCTTGTTCTATGACTTATTCCTGCATGTTCCGACCGCCTAACACGCAATGTGCGGCTTGTTGAGCCCACACATGCAGATGCACATTGTGCACAACTGTATTAATAAACAAGGCAGGAGTGGAGACATTCAAGAAGTTTGTCTTTAAAATGAAAAAATGATCCAACAGTGAACCTATTTACTAACAATACTTGAAAAGAAATTCGCGGAAAGAACGAAGACAGTAACATTAGTGATTCTTTTCTACGGGTTTCAGACGATGATCCTATGTAAGGCTAGGTTATAAACATTTTTGTTTTTCTGCGGTAGAAACAGTTGGGCTGATTTGGTATATATTATTGAGAAACTGATTTATATGATATTGAATTAAACGTAAGGGGTAGCCATTGGAGGAAAAAAAGCGTGTTGAAAATTCTTACTCATTATGCAGAAACTGGTAATTAGAACAAATTTCATACCCGCGGGACAGTAAGGTTTTTAAGCTATTGATTCTAAACT
>JACJUY010003923.1:0-39535 GCA_014220935.1 Platorchestia sp. MABIK | reverse complement strand
AGTTTAGAATCAATAGCTTAAAAACCTTACTGTCCAGCGGGTATAAAATTTGTTCTAATAACCAGTTTCTGCAAAATGAGTTAGAATTTTTAACACCATTTTTTTCCTCCAATGGCTACACCTTACGTTTAATTCAATATCAAAGAAATCGGTTTCTCAATAATATATTCCAAATCAGTTCAACTGTTTCTACCGCAGAAAAACAAAAAATGTTTATAACCTTGCCTTATATAGGATCATCGTCTGAAACCCTAAGAAAAGAATTACTAATGTTACTGTTATCGTTCTTTCCGCAAATTTCTTTTAAAGTGTTGTTAGTAAATAGGTTCACTATTGGGTCATTTTTCATTTTAAAGACAAACTTCCTGAATTTCTCTGCTCCCGCCTTGTTTATAAATACAGTTGTGCACAATGTGCATCTGCATATGTGGGCTCAACGAGCCGCACATTGCGTGTTAGGCGGTCGGAACATGCTGGAATAAGTCATAGAACAAGCGCACGCCTTTGCCATCCTCCCCATTCCTCAATTAGGTCTCACAAAGAGTTTCAATGCAATGTTTCAATTTCTGAATCTGACTTTTCCATATTAGGTTATTCCAGTAATTCAGGTAAACTTAAAATTTTGGAGTCCCTCTACATCCACAAATTAAAGCCTCAGCTTAATGACATGCAGAGCGCTCACCCTCTTCACATAGTTAGTTAAAACCTTTACTCATTCCCCTGTCACTTTCTTCCATTCTTATGTGTGCCACTGTCGAGATACCAACAGTTTCTCTAGCATAGGTTTTTATTGTTTCACTATTGTCATTTCATATATTCTTAGCCAATGATGGATCTAGGTTATTAATGTTTCACTATTGTCATTTAAGATTGTTTGGCTGAAGATGGGTCTAGGCCCGAAACGTTCTAATTTTGACACACAGTTTATAAAAAATGATATGTCGCCCGGTTTTTACCTTTTCGTTCTTGAAATCTCTAAAGTTGACTTAAAATTTTTTTTAAAATTTCCAGCCACCTTTTTTTTTGACAAAATTTTCATTTGTGACGTCACAACTTTCGATCGTGACAAATTTCGAAGTGGTCCTTCACACCCCATAATTTACACGCTTTTCTGCACCCAATGATACCAAAATCATTACTGTAGCTTAAAAATAGTGGGAGGAGATGCATTTTGAAACCCCAAAGTCCAATGTTTACATTATAAACAAAACAAAGAAACGTAAACAATCCTAATTAATTTTTTTTTAATTTTTGTTATAGAGGAATACAGAGACATAGGAGATGAAATAGCAACGTCGCGCCGTCAAGAAAGTGCCAAGGGGGAGGTGTAACATGATTAAATACCACTTCCCACTCCCCTCCCCCCCATTCTTCAAACCCCCGTAGCGGGAGAACGAGTGAACGTACGAGTCCAATTTTTTCACTGGCTGTACCTGATCTCTTATACTTCCTATTGCAGCCAAAATCCCCATTTCTCAAATTGTCTCCAAATCCTGGATTCCCATGGGGGGCGCACTCCTTAATCGTCATTGCTAGATGTTCAATAAAGAAAATAACGGTTATTGATAAAATAGCTGGCGTAATTATTATTGGAAGTGTTGAAACATCTCAATTTAATTCCAAAACATTTTAAAATGTAAATAGTAATTGTTATTGAACAGAACTTGACCGAAGGAGGAAACGAAAAATAACAAAGGGTTGAATAATCGAATTGAATTGACCTTTGAAAAATTGACCAATCAATAATCGAGGTAAAATTTGGTAAAATGAGAAACTTGGAAGAAATATACATATTGCTCAACTCAATTGAGGAAAAAGGAGAGGAGGAGTGGCCTAGTTTCTAGATCATTTCCTAATTGGTGAAATAGGAATGAAAAGCCATCTTAGCAACCCTGCGATGAACAACGTCTCTAACTTGAGTGTCCTAAAATTCTGTGTTTTGTAGATTAGGACACTGCATATTTGCCCTCCCATTCTACAATGGATGAATTAAAGCGATTATGGAAATAGCGTTGTTTCCTACCAAAGCCGATAGACCCTGCCTCCTTCATGGAATAGCTCACCTGCTTACGAAACAACCAGCATTAAAATGGAATTACCATTCTTTAAAAACCGCAATCAAAACGGTAAGCAAAGCAAAATAAACGCATATTCTAAGTTTGATGACAAGAACAGCGGAAACATGCAAAACCTCATAAATAAATACTTTGACGACAAACATGTTCATCACGCTGTTGGAGACATACCACAGTCATTTCAAATGTGACAGGCCAAAAACTTTTCATCCTGGATAAAAAAGATCATCGTATTTGGAAAACAGCAGTCGATCCCTCATCAGAATTCTCAAATGCTAACCCTCTACTACTGCTCTATCGTAAAAATGATCAGTGCAGTGCCCTTGTCAAACAAGGCAAAAATTAAATTGGAGTTACATCATTTTTATAAATTGCTGTTGCCCAGCTACATAGTAGACTTTCTTACATAACAGATGCTGGAACTATTTCCCTGGGTAACGTAGAAAAGATCGATGAATCCTTGGAACGATCCCCTCGAGACAGTAACTTTGCTACCTCTAAAAAGAGCCTTAATAAAAATCTATCAACATTAGCCATATCAAGGAAAATCCTGCTGGAAACTGCTGTATAAACTAAACCTATCACAAATGGTCAAAGAACCGACTAGTATTACTAGAGTCTGTAAAACTCTCTTCGATCTCGCAATCACAAATAATACTGCGGTAAAACTTAGCACAGTAATATCACCCTCTGTTTCTGACCACTCAATAGAATGTAAAATGAATATTGCAAAGGAACGACACAACTATCGTTCTATGACTCATCGCTTGAAATGTCGCTACTCAGGGGAATTTTTTTTAAACTATTAAATAGGCCCGCCGAATTTTAGAACATGATGCAATCTTCAACGATAATTTTACAGCAGCTCTCAATGAATGCGCCTCTTACATCGCCAAGAAAACTAAGCCAAAACCCGCTGTTTGGATTTCTGATGAAATTAAAGAGCTGAGCAAAATAAAGAAAACTTACTTACCAGAGTACAAAAACAATAAATCAAACTGTATTTAATGCAAGAGATCTAAAGAACATAAAAATATTTTTCGAAAGAAACTCAAAGAAGCAAAACAAACTCCCTTTCAACAAGAACTAATAACGGGTAAAAATGACTCGAAACGAACATAGGAAATCATTAGTGAAATAGCCCAATATAAAAATTTAGGCAACGTAATTACTTTTGATAATCCCTTGGCAACGGCCTCGAATTTCAATACATTCTTTTAAAAAGAATGTGCCCAAGTTTTCAATGAGGTGTGTAAAACCAATCTAAATCAACCGTCAGTCGAAAATTAGTGCTCTACTACACCTTCATGGGCTGGTGTCAGGTGGAGACCATGTCAGGTCGATTTACCATAGTTACGAAATATCTTATACCCACTGAAAAACACAAAGGCAGGAGAACATGATGGTATCAGCCTTCAATATATCAAAAACAGCTTTCCAGCCACAGTACTATTGATCCGTTTGATAATTAATACATCAATAGCAACTAATACGTTCCCAACCAATGGATTCACTCCATAATTAGACCGTTACATAAAGCTGCTGACCTCCATACTGCATCAAACTACATTCCCATCAGTCTTTTACTTGTTCTGTACTAAATATTAGAGAAAGTGGTAACAAATCAAGTGTCATCTCACTTGGGTGAGCTGAATCTACTACATCGAAATCAATATGCCTATAGGAGGAACATTAGCACTGAAGACGCTCTGCTTAATTTCAGTGAAGATATATACAATGACATCGCTCAAAAGAGTGTAACACTCTTGCTGCTACTCAATCTCTCTAAAGCATTTGATAGCGTCGGACATGATTGACTTCTACGAAATATATTGAACTTAGGAGTAGACACGCAATGGTTTGAAAGTTACTTTTCAAATCGATCTCATACAGCCTGCTTTGATAACAAACTGCCCCTATCATTCAAAACAATTTTGGTATTCCCAAGGATCCATTCTTGGTCCGCTGCTGTTTTCTATTGTCATTAACGTTTCCCTACATTGCCTTCTAACCGACGAATCTCCATGTATCCCAATGATATTTAAATTAAAATAACAAGTTCTGTATTAGATACACCGCAGGTGCAAGTTAAAGCTGAAACCACAAGTAAAGTATTTTAACCACAAGTAAAGTCATCATAAGCATACAGTGTGAGGTAATTCTTTTGGCAAAATTAGGATTTTAAAAAATTCCAGCATTTTTAAATTCTATTACGAAAACAATTTTCGCTGGAAACAAGTTCTTCTTTTCATGTTTACAATCCATGTTTATAAGAATTAGAAACAACGGAAATCTTTCAATGCTTTATTCGCACATCTTGTCAATATTTTAAGAAATGTAAATAAGCTAAGATGACGTTCAAATTGAAAATAGGCTGCACAAATTAATAGTCACAATTGCAAAAAACGAGAAACCTGTGATGAAGGCCTATTCCAAGACCTTCCAGATGATGTAATACATGTCAAAAAATTATCCGATTAAGTGCATTTGTCAGGATAAAAACTGATATAGGTTCACCAGTACTGACGCGCACCCACATGTTGCCCCATCACTGCACCAGATACCGTGGGCATGGCTAGACGAACATGAGTGCTGCGGTAAGTGGGTTTAAATACGTTTGTGCAGAATGTTTTGAGAAAGACACGAATTTGACAGCTTAAACCTGTTTTATGGTATTGAATATGGTATTGTGAACATGTTGAATCTCATTATTTTACCTTAAAATGACAAACAGGTTCCCATTAACACATTCATGCGTAGATGTGAAATTAAAAAATTAAGTGTAATTTTACAACAAAAAATTATTTAGCTACTGAGCCTCACAGCACGCTTTGTTACTTAAGTACATGATGTTTCATCATTCAGGAGTAAGATTCAAGTTCCAACAGATGTTCAAAATGTTTCTCAGTTTCTACTTTGCACAATCTGCCCCGATTCTCCAAAAACTCCTGAACTAGTTAGAACACTCCTCTCTCTTCTGCTATGTCTCCAGCAGCCATCGTAATGCTGGCGATCAAATGTTCCTCTGATTCTATGATTGAAATCTATGTTGGCAGTCCCAAACACGAGGCTCTTCATATGTCCCCAAAGAAAAAAAGTCTAATGGGTTCAGATCAGGTTAATGTTTAGTGTGTCTCTTGTTGCTCTTGAAAAAAGAGGTGGAGCATCACCTTGTTGAAACCACATTTTGCGGCGAATAGTAAGAGGAACATATTTAAATAATTCGGGAAGAGTCCATTGTAGGAAAACATTCAAGTACATGAGGTTTTTCTGTGAGTGTTGCAGGGAAAATGTATGGACCGATCAGGTGATTCCCCACAATACCTTCCCAAACGTTGACACTGTACCGATGTTAGAGTTTGTGTTCAATTATGTTGAGGAGATTTTGTTCAACCCAGTTGAGCCGGTTTTGATGATTGAAAACACCCTCTCTTGAAAAATTTGCTTCATCTGTAAAAAGAATGGGTGAAGAAAAATTCCTATTGTAGCGTAGCTTATTAAGAAACCATCTTGAAAAGACAACCTGAGGTTGGTGATCTGCAGGTAGCAATCCTTGAACTCTTCAATATTTATAGGGATGAAGATCGCTCGTACGCAAAACGTTCCACACTTCAGCATGATCTCTGATCCCCAGTGTATCAGCAACACAACGTTAACTTGCATTAGGATGATCCTGAATGTACTCTAGAACCTCTTGCTCCCGTTCAAGATTTAATTTCTCTTTCCGTGCGTTAGGTCGCGTAACGTTAAAAAACAGCTTTTCGAAGCCTCTTGTGAATAGCAGTGAAAGTCCTGAGATTTGGCACATCTCAGTTCGGGAACTTATTTCTGAATAGAATTGCTGCTTGCCTCGAGTTTCCTTGTGCTTCTTGGTAAGTCATATGAATGTCAGCCATTTCTTCATTTGTTAATAGTCGCATAACTGGGCATTTGTCAGTGTTACTCTTAACGCAATGAAGTCCAGGAATGAAATGATAAGCAACCAATCGTCTGGCGAAAAAACTTTCTTCGAATCTAGTAATTTGTTGTGGTTTGTAAACTTTAAAAGTTTAAATATATCAGTGTGAAATTACTAACATAATTTCTTTCTAGAAACTTTTTGTCAGATCTTCATTTACTTACAAACATTAATTTCTTTCAATATTAGCGATACGGTTGTAAATGTTATGAACTTTATTAGGGTTTTAAAACCGTGATTACTCATTGAAGTGACGAAATAAAAGAACAAGCACCTAGACAAGATTTAAGGTGTGGTCTTCTAATCATTTGATTTCACCATGCTTGATTACTCTAAATAGTACAACTTGTGTTTTATCCAAACATTCTCCTCAAACGTAGTAAAACCCACATACCGCAGCACTCACGCTCGTCTAGCCATTCCTATCAGGGGAAGTGACAGGGCAACATGTGGGTGCGCCTCAATACTGGGGTCTGATTATTTTTTATCATGCATTATATCCTGAGAAAGGTCTTGAAATGTGCTTTCATCGTAGGTTTCTCATTTTTAACTTTTGTGACGATCAATTTGGTAGCTTATTTTAAATTTGGACGTCATTTTCTTAGTTATGTTACACTTTTTGAAATTTTGACTTGTGCGCATGGAGCAATGAAAGATTTACTATGGTACCAATTTTCCTCAAATCGGTTGATAATTGAATTTCTTACAGTAAAAATTGTTTTTCGGAATGAAAATTCTGGTTCGGAATGAGATTTAAAAACACTAACTTTTTAAAATTGAATTTTACGAAAAAAAATTACACCATAATGTACGGTTATGATGACTACATGTGTTTAAAATATTTGCACTGAATTTTCCAACACCCTGTATGACTACATATATATCTGTAACTCTAAATGTATTGAACTAACAACTAGCATTTGACCCATAAATACTGCACTTTTCTTTTCACCATCAACCAGTAACGTTACCTAACACGTCATTTCTCTTTATTATTGTAGAACATTTAAATATAGAAGTATGTATTTGTTGTGTGAGTGAAAACAGGCTCTTTTAGGCAGTCAACCCACTTTTATTCATCTTTTGAAGCTCACTCGGAATGATTTTTTGAATATCTGCCGCTAAAAAATGTAATACTTTTCCCTGATGTCAAGAAATCCAAAGCTTATGTGTCAAAGTACGTGTAAACTGTCATAAGTGTTTTCACCCAACAAAGTCCTGTATCGTTATTGCTTCCATGAATTAACAAACACAATTCAACTTCATTAACGAGTTATACGATAGATTTTTTTTTTCTCCGTCTTTGTACAAGCATTGAACTGTACCGTCATGGCACCTATGTATGTTTATCAATTAAAGATATTTGCATCACGACACTTCAAAAAGTAATGTAACTTTTCTTAATGTGTTAACCTTATAAGATATAAATGTTTTCTTCTCTCATTCACGTCCTAAAATGATCTAGGTAGCCGTATGTTGTGTAAATTATCAAATAATTTCTTATGTTCTTAAGTGTATTGATAACCCTTTCCAGGTAGTTAATTTCACGTATTACTCCAATTATGTTGTACGTATCTTGGTAGCTATTGTAGCTATTGTGGTAGCTATTGTATTGTAATCGTTTTCACGTTTTTCATGTTTCTGACTTAGGTTGACTCTTTTGTGACACTATTATTAGGATGGAAAAATCTTAAATTCGTGGCGAAATAAAAACATTTTCTCGGAGTCCCTTGATTGGTATACTAGTTGATACGTAGGAGTGAAATTATAATTCTGAATGTAAACCTCGTTGCCTTAGACGTAGATGAAAAATTATTTTTAATCAACCCGTTTTACTTTAATAAAAATTTCCTTATACCGCAAATCCCTGAACTCATATTTCAAAGTGTGCACTAAAATTAGTATTTTCAACAATGCATCATCACTGAAATTGGGTCTCTTTCTAATTGCCCTCAATCACTTGTTTCGACTAGTGATATGGGTTTTCCAATCCTCATGTGTGTGTACCAACCAAGGATCCTTCCCTTAGGATACTTTGAAAATCAATTATAAGTTCTTTGTATCATCTTTATATGAAATAAACTGTTTTCTTTTATTTTTTTCTGATTTTTTGTCATCTATATGCATATAAGAATGAATTTAATTTTCAAATGGTAATTGTATTGGGAAAATATCATAAATGCTTTGTAGATAATCAAGTCATTTTTTAGAGATTTGAGCATGTGGGAAATGTCCAAAATCTGCAGCTTATTTCTACAGAGAAACTGCGTACACGACGCACGTCACAAGACCTTATCCCCTTTTTTAAATTTAATCAATTTAATATTTTTTCGAATTCACTTGGAAAGACATGCGCGTTAATTTTACATCATTTTGTTTTTCGATCAAATAAACATTACTGCATAAACATAATAATTAAAAAGAACATTATGAAGATTCTTACCACAATTATGAAAAGGAACAACAAATGAATTTTGGGTAAATTTAGCACGGAAAAACAGGTAGCTTACTGCGTGAATGCGGTGTCTGTATGAGCACCGCGTGTAGGCTGCTTGTGTAACACACAGAACTAAGCTTGTATGTTGCCTGGTGTGTAGCAACGAAGTAGACGACCCTATGCAGGAGATAGATTGCTGCAGATTGTCGGGATTGCGTGTTAATGATTGCGTAGGTTATTATTGTGGTATTTTACGCAATGATTCCTGCGGCGTTTTTTTCGTCTTTTTTTGTTCCATCTTTATCGTAATTTAAATTTCAAGGTATTTAATTTGGAACTATTTCTTCACGACCATAATTTTCATTTTATTCCTTTCAATCATTTTCTTTTTCGACTTTTTTCGACCAATTTACTTGTTGCTTTGTTTTCGAATCTATTTTTTACTTATTGTTCCATTCTTCTTCGTTTTCAATCAATTTTCTTCATGTCCGACAAATTTTCTCAACATCCATNTAGATTTAAAAAAAATCAACAGTTGTCAGAGTTTTGTTGAAAACTCTGCCCACGCAAACTTGCAATAATTTTCAAATAAATATTGTTGCAAAATTTGATTCATTTCATTTTATATAACTTATCCTGTGCGTTTAACGCATTTAATAATCGAAATTAATTCGTTTGAACCGGAATGGCAAGGAAGTTTTGAGTATTATTCCAAAAGTTTTTGCTTGAAAACCCATGGGAATACCTTCATGGGAAATTTAGGCTTCAAAATAAAAATCTCGAAGTTGAATGAAATTCTGTCCAAGAATAAACATTCAAGCGCAGATTTCAATAAACATCACTTCTTGAAAAATCGTTAAAATAGTACCCGAGCAAATTTAAAATATTTTTCAAGGAAATTTTGTAATAAAAATTGGAGTGTCAACATGTTTTTTGTCTTCGTATTTTCGAATCTTTACTCAAATCCACCAATAAGCCTAACCTAAATAATGACTTGAATGCAGTCAAACTGAACATTGCCTCAACCTACTGATATATTCTCTAAGTGTGTGTGTATGTATGTGGTACGTGTTTGTGCGGGTGTGTGTATGCGAGTTTCCCACGTGTAAATGTATGATTGGGTATGTGCGAACCAATGAGAAGTAAGTAAGTAAGCCAATGAGAGTGGTCAGTTCTATTGCTGTTGAATGAGGATTAGGATCATGTTTTATAGATGATTGTTTACCTATTTCATTGGATTTTTCTCCATTTTTAAGTTGGCATTTTTGTATGTTTCAGCTCTAAAGATGGAATTATAACATTCTTAAACGTTTGCTGAAAAAATAATAAAATTGTTCGTTTTCACTTTGGTTCTTCTTTTTATCTTACGCGTGAGATTCCCTAGAAATCGACCTATTGGAATTATAGTATTATTTAATTCGTTGAATAAATAGTTAATTGCTGAGTAATTAATTTTTAATATATTTATCACCGAATTAATTAATAATCGTATAATAATCTTGCAATTAATTAATCAAATAATTACGATTACTTAATTTGTGCGAAAATTCAGATAGGTTACCCTTTTAAGACACGGGGCTAGAGATGACTAGTCGCGATTTGTCTATGTTGGCAGTTAATTGTTCTGGTCAGGTGACTACGAAGGCCAAGTAGTGGAAACTATTTCTATTCAAGACCACCGCCATTCAACTACGTTCCCTCTTGCCCCAGATCTCGCCTCGTACAGTAGCCCTGGGTCAGCTGTCAACACGGTATGTCGTTGTTGTCGTCGAGGGCTGCGTTTTGCACGAGTCATGCTGGGGCCGATAGAGTGCCTGGTACTGGTGAAATTCTGCTCTGGAGACAGGTGTGAAGTGCAGAGTTCCACAGTGGAGGATGCAATGCGAACCCGATGCCCCGAACGCAATCTAGCCATTGAGCCATTTGGTGGGCCCTACGGGCATTCGCCTCTTCGCTCGCCGACTCTGATATGACCATGGAATCCTACCACACTGAGGGCCGTTCTCCTCCACTCCGTCTCACACCTGAGCAGCGGGTGGCCCTGAGGTGTACGAACATAGGTTGTCCATTATGATGTGCTGCCAACGTGTCAATTTCGAGCGCTGGTCAATTAAGATACAACGTTCCACACGCATTCGACTATAACTTGATTACTAAAACTATAACTTAATTACTATATATGTATCTTTATTACTATAAATGAAACTTAATTACTGTAAATATAATTATAACTTGATTGCTATAACTATAACTAGATTACTGAAAGTATGACTAGAAATTGAATACAATAAAATTGCATTAAATGTTTCCATTAGCCATGAAACTTATTAACAACCCTAATACCTGGTCGTACATCAGAAAAAAAATTAATTGTTAGACCAAAGATTCGAATAAAATTCACATAAAATTGTTATAAAATTTTAGTAGAAAATTGTTCAAATCCGTTAATTCGAGTTTTTAGTTGGGTGAATCAGTCTGTGATTAACTTTGAAATCGCGTTTTTCCATTCAAGATTAATTTTTAAAGAGAATCACTGAATATCAAACATTTTTATAATAGGAATTTTTTGTCATAAATGAAAAAGCCTTGCAATATTTTGTTTACATTTATCATTTCTGTTCCCATAAGCGCTGAAACTTTTTGAAAATTAATTTACTCAGTTCTACATCAGGAAAATCTAAATTTTTTACCACAAATTCTTACAGAATTCTTTGAATCCGCAAGTTCAATTTTACGGATTTTTAGGGGAAGCAGTTATAGAATGACTTTAAAATTGCGTTCTCTAAATCTCGTCATTTCTCGTGAGAAAGCAGAAAAGTTCTTACAACATTTTTATTAAATGAAATTTCCGTAGATAGCGTAAGGGAATAGCTTCACGATATATTTTCACCTCATCAGTCAATACTTCCAGAAGTCATTCAACGTTTCAACAACTTCAATGCCCGAACGTACATCATGAAAAACTAATTATTTGACCAGAAATGCATTTATTTTTATATATAAATGTATAATGACTTTAAAACATTTTTGTCACTAGAAAATTTTAGTCAACAATTTTGTATGACCATTCTTTATTTTTTCATCTTTTCACTCAATGTTTCCATAAGCGATGAAAAGTTTTGAAAACTTCAATACCCGGTACTACATCAGAAAAAGTTGATTACTTGACCAGAAAATATAAAAAAATTCAATAATTTGTTATGAAATTCTTCTAGAAAAGGATCCATATCTGCAAATTGAATTTCAAATTTTTCTTAGGGCGAATTGGTCATCGATTACCTTAAAAACTGCGCTTTTCAATTCTCCAGTTATTTCTAGGGAGAAATCAGAGAATTTCTAAAATTTTTATTTTAAGGAATTTTTGTTAAAAGTGCAAATATACAGCCTTCCGATAATTTTTACTTATTCACTCAATGTTTTCGAAATCGATGACTGTTTTTGATAATTTCAGTATTTGGTTGTACATCAGGAGAAACAAATTATTTGACCTGCAGTTCTTTTGAAAATAATCATAAAAAGGTTATGAAATTCTTTCCAGAAAGGTCCAGATCCTCATGTGGAATTTCGAGTTCCTCTTAAGGCGAATCATTCTGAGTTTAACTTCAAAATAGGGTTTTCGAATTCTCAAATCATTTCTAGAGAGAAACCAGAGAATTTTAGCAACTTTATTATATCAATTTTTGTCATAAACGTACCAATATATTTTCATCGTTTCACTCAATGTTTCCATAAACGATGAAACGTTCTGACAACCTAAATACTTGTCATGCGCTCTTCTGTTGTTTATAAGTATAGTTGTGCGCAGTGCACATCGGCGTACGTCGGAATGACGTAGCGCAATATTTACTCAAGAGTAGTAGAGCACCGTGGAAGGAATTTTCGTATTGGTAACTTGTTGGCTAATACTTCTCATTCAGCAATACGCAGCCATGCTGAGAAGTGTAGTGCAATAATTCGTGGTGGTGATTTTAAAATAATTGACAGTTCTTTCCGTGATTTTGACCTTAGGATTTTAAAATCTTTGCAAATTTTTAAGGAAAAATCAATTTTAAACAACATGCTTAGCTCAAATCCCCTTCAAAAAGTTAATGCATTGTTTTCTTTTTTTTGTAAATTCTAGAATTTAGTATCGACTGTGTTTTCATGCTTGTGTTACATTGATCATACTTTGTATTTTACAGAACTGATGATGGAGCTGGTCTCCGAAACGTTTTCGTTTTTTTCTTTTCTTTTGAATAAAAATGAATGTGCGCAACCCCAACCACATGCGCATCGGAGGCTTTATAAGCCTCTGGCATCTGAGGCATGTCGCTTTCGATTGCGTACCTTCATCAAGTCAACATCGTGCCGATGACTGGCAGAAACGCAGACAACAGAATTCGCCAACTTCATTCTTCAGTTTTGAGGATAGGATTTAAAATCCCATATACAGCGCTCCTCGAGAACTACGTACACTGGTCAACGTGGATTGATACATGTTATCCCTTCTAAACTAAAGAACTCGTTTTCGAAACCGGAGAAAACATCGAAGTGGTCCTAGAGCTAAAATTTGGAGCCACACCCAGCAACAGCAATCTACAGTAACTACAACTACGTCGTCATCTACCCTACAGTCATCCTAGCGTGCGTCTACAGTATTCTACAGTGTCCACATCTACTCTACAGTCATCCCAGAGGGCGTCTACAGCAACGAGCGACTGCAGCTCCTTCATTCAACCCGTGGAAGCTAAGTAAATAATAGAAGCAAATAGAAGCAGTGCATTGAATCGCAGTAGCGCAATTGCCGTGTAGCTCGTGCAGAGAGGGAGTAATTTTTTTAGGTCTGCAAGACACAGCATATTTTTTGCATTTTGGCTCAAGGCCGCGGCATTGCTCTAACGCAAGCAGTAGGCGACACAACAGTGCAAACGCTGAGATAGCAGTAGCATATAGCTGCAGTGAAAGATAGCTATAGCGTTTGAAAGTGAGTGATATTCTATTCTCATGTGTGTTGCCTTGATTAATTTTTGTTACTATTGGTAATTATTGATGTATTTCTAGGGTGTGTAAAATTAATCGTCGTGCAAATATTGATTTCTAGCATAGGGATTGTGTAAAATTGTTCCCTTTTGCAGAAAATGATTTCTAAGTGTTAAGTTTCAGTAAACTTGATTGAAACCATATGTCTGATACGTCGTCAGACTATGACGAAGTTGTCCGGTCAACAGTGACTAAAACCAGTAGAGAAGGATAAGTGTGCCTAGATCTCGTGCAAAAAGTAACACAATGACAGAACCCGCGACTAGCGCGGCGGTAGCGCCAAACACGCAGAGCACACTATTTGCGCAGAAAGTGGCAGCAAGCATGCCTAGATCAGGAACGATCCTGTCGAATGCGGAGTTATCACTATTTAGGGGGCCAAGACGTAGCAAAGACCCCGAGTTTCTGGAAAACAAAACGTTCAAAACGCACATTAGTAATTTGCGCGCTTACATGACCCTGTTATCTGATGTGAATTCGGAGAGCGCAAAAAAGGAGCTGTTGGTGCGCTCAGCTCACAAGCAGGTGGGGACTTTAATTCAATAGTGACCAAGTTGGTCAACTGCGACCTTCATTACTCTTTTGAAGATGTCGTAATAATTTTGGACGACATTCACGTAACTAAGGGCGAAAAGTCGATCCATGCATTGGCGTGCGATCTAAACCAGTTACGTTTCGTCAGAAATGAAGCCCTCGCGGCCCAGTTTGTAACCGCGTTCTCTAAAATCAGAAATCTTTCAGAGCACTTACTGAATTCCGGATCAGTAGCTTGGGAAAAACATCCCTTTTTTAGGACTAGTGCGGCTCAAGCCGAATTAAAGCGTTTTGTAGGAAACAGCATAGACTTGAGTTTAGCCATTACGGTACTAGTGCCCTTGCTAGACGAAAAATTTCCAAAAAAATTGTTCGAGACCTCATTCAATACATCAGAGTAACTGTTGGCCCGAATGGTATCCTCCGTCCGAAATCATCCGGACAACAAACCAATCATAGCGAGTCAATACGACAGAGAAACTTTCGTGGCAGATGAACTTTCGAGTCAGAAGACCATTCTGACCCGCAAGAATCCTTTCAGGAAAGTGAAATTTTCTACGGAAATTTTCAGAGAAATCGTTACCCGGGCGAAGGTCTTTTCCCCGACCTTGGATGAGAAATCCTAGAGTAGCAAGAAGTGCTAGTGGCCATATAGGTGATAAAAAAATGGGATCCTTGGAATGTAACACTTTGCGGGCTGAAAGCTCGAGCCATACGCCAGTGCACTTTGCAGTTCGAGCGAGAGGCTCTCCGTTCTGCAGTTCATGCAACGTTTCAGGACATGTAACCGCCAACTGTCGATTATTTCAAGGAGGTCAGAGCAAACCAAGAGTATCCTTTGGCCCCTGCTTTGCTTGCGGCGGAGAGAATGTAGTTCGAAACTGCGGGGCATCGGAAAATGAAGTCAGGCAATATAAAGCATACTTGCGTAGGTATAGTGCCAATAGAGGCGTAAACCGCCGTGGTAAGCACGAGGTGCACTGTGCTGAGGATTACGAAGGAGACCCTAGAAATTTTTTAGAGGAGTAGAAGATGAAGGGAGGAACGAATCGAAGCCCGGGAGTCACCACAAAACTCTCGTTAACCCTAAAGCTGCGGTCGGAACCGATCCAGATAGTGAGATGACCAAGTGTAATCATGAGTGTAATCAAAGTGAACCATATATTGATTCATTATTTAAATGCAGAAATAGGTTTGAGTTGTTGCAAGATGAGGAAATGACCGAAAATATCCCACAAGAGAAAGTAGTTGAGAGCTATTTCAACACTACAGTTATAGGAGCTGGACGCCTTAGAAAAGAAGGCACAGATCTTGTTACGTTCAGAAAATCCAGTAAGCCCAATATTATCCCCTCTAATAAAGATAATTATTTACACGCGCTACTTGATAGTGGTAGCGAAAAACGCCTCGTTAGTTACAGTAACATAAAATTTTTGAGCCCTTTAGCTGGGGCTCCGTTGTGTCAGGTAGGATATGAAAGGCGGCAACGTTTCGAGTGGTTTACTGGGGGCCGGAGCTTGCTTAGGCTCGGTGCTATCGGCGGGAGCAGCTCAGTCAAAATGCGATTGCTCATACACGACGAGCGCTTCTACGTGGCTCGGCTCACGAATGCATGAAGGGCGGCACATACCTCCCCCTCATACGGAAAATTATAGGCCGAGAAAAAAAATATAACCAAAATTTTAGGTCTGAACATTTTCAAAAACAATTCTAATCAATAACGCAGATAGCACCGTCCGTCACAGTAAAAAACACAACACTATAGCACTGGTTAAAACTAATAATGCTAAACCAAAAGTTTAAGTACATCAACGCAAAGCAAAAGTATAAGGGCGGCTGAAGCGATAAAACAAAAATTGCCCTATTCATCAAACTTTAAAATTAAAGTACTCGGTACAACACCATTACATAGTGCATGGGTCGTACTAGACTATGACTATCAACGCAAATAGACACATGATTGTAAAAATGCTAGTTATAAATCATGAAAAAATTAAATATTATTTTTACCGCGCATTTAGTAAACATCGAGTTATGCATAAAAATAAATACATGAGTAAAACGCCAGTTAAAAACAACGATAGTCATGGTTCTTGCAACGAAAAAATGATTAAAGTAATAAACAATTTAAACAACAATTGAGAAAATTAATAACTTAGCACCCGTGGAACAGAGTAGCCGATGCTACCGAGAACCAATACCAAAACCACGAACACCATTATTCAAAATTTTGTAGATACACTCTGAACCTTGTACGCGCATAATCAAAACTTAAAGTAAAAAATTAACAAACGAAACGAAGCGTTTTAAAAAAAACATGAATATAAACCTGGGGACTAAAAAATAACCAACTGAAGCGTGCGCGATTAACATACGGATTAACCTAGGAAAACATCCAAAAATCACAGTCCGTAGCATGGCAAAATGATTGACTAATTCAAACGAGCAATGATTAATTCAAATTTAATCAAACTTAATGTAATAACCAATTAATTCGTCTTATTCGAATTTTCAACTGAATTAATAATCGAATGACTTGTATTTATGCATGAAATACCGATGATAAATCGAAAGGAAAAAGGGATACATGCTCCGTAGAGTTCATATGGTTTTTTTAGAGATTATATTCGCAAAGTCGAGATAACACAAGTCAGATCGGATATTTAAATATTTAGTAAACCAATTTACGGGATCAATACCTGTGTGCTGTAGAACTCGTTTAAACCATAAAATTAATCGATTACCATAGATTATATAAAACATCAAAAGCGAGTTAAACACATCAAAAGCGAGTTAACCTCAACCAGAAAACAAAAGGAAATGCTAACTGATCGGTTTCAATAAATGCACAATTTTTCTTGTTATCCTTCCCTTGCACGAAGGTCAATTATCAATCAATAATTTATCCCTAATAAGGTTGAACTCATTGAACTGCGCGCGAAGTATTACTATCGCCAAGGTCGCCTATGTTGTTGACAACAAAGTCGCTCGGGCGCCATGCCGTCTGAGCTGGATACGTGTAAGCATCACGTGTTTAATACGTGACTTGCCCGTACTCCCTTGCTTGCACAGCAACGCGAAGCTGAAATGGAAACGAAAACAAAGAACTGATTAGCATGGCCAGGCATTCATAAACATAATTTAACACAGAACTAAAAATATAAAGAAATCAAAATTCAAACCCAATTTTTGATAAATAATACTAAATATGAATCTTATCAAGTGAGTTAACAGTCTCCTCATGAACCCAATTTTTTGCTCACAAGTTTAGGCAAAGTCAAGTCATCTCCTATTAATCTTAAGCATTTGCACTCGGTAAATTCTTGTTAACAGGAAAATGAGAAATGAAAATGAAAATGAGAGCTGCGTCTTGAGTCTCGTTCGGGAAATTTCCAATGATAAAATAAAACAAATGCTGCTCGCTCGATTTCGGAATGTGAAATCAATTTAGCTTTTCATGATACCTCGAATTAATTTTGCATTTTGCTGAGGCATCGAGAGCATTACCTCGACCGTGTAGCCGCGCCAGCGATTGCATTTCGCAGACATGGAATTTTTACAGCCGAACGTAATAAGCGAACGTAAGCGTTCCTGATAAGGCGTGAACAAAGGAAAAAACAACAAATAGCAACATAACATAAATAGCAAATTCCACAGATCGCAAGAATAAACTGTGAGAATAAGTGAGTGCAAAGCACTCACTATTTTGGTTAAACTCGGGATTAAAAAAACACAGAAACCGAAGGTTAAACTAAATTTAAAGGATTCACTACACTGACTTAGCGAATGAACACCTTTAAACACTAAATACTAAACAAAAAGCGTATACATGATTATAATAAAGCATAGCAAATAGCACACTGAAATACATAGCTGATTACATAAGAAACATCCGTAAGAACATACTTTACATACTTTACTCGTGTACGGTACACGTACACGAATAGTTGTCAAAAATAAAAATCAATTTTCAGGTTAAACGCTTTGAATTTTAATCGTTCAATCAGTTGTAAATTGTCCATTTGAAAATTTTGGTATTCTTGACGAGAAATTGCATTCTTTTACGATTAATTTATTTTAAATTCCATAGCACAAAATTTTACTGATCATGAAATTCGAGTAGGCTTGTAAAATGACTGTTTTGACGCACTTGATCGTTTAAACGTGCTCAAAAATTATTAAATGAAGCCTCTCTCATTTGACAAATGACTATGAAATAAATTAAATTTTGTTCTATCGTTTAATTAGTGTGCACTCGTCAATTATCCGTTAATCAACCATAACACATCTTATTCATGACTATCCACCAGTCATATTCATGACTATTTACCTAGTCATACACATGGTCACGCTGTCGTCTATACATTGGAATGCAGTCGCTACTGTCTGCGCTCTGTTGTCTCACTGTCTGGCGTGTCTTACGCCTTGCTAAAGTTCAATGCCTGGTGCAGCCTGAACTGCGTGCTACTCTGCACACTAGCTTACTCTTTTCTAATTACCAGACCACCACGTGTGGTTAATTAATGGGCGACTATCGCCTCTCATTATTCTTCATTACATATTACTCTCGTTTGGTACCTATTCAATTCGCCAGCACAAAGACAACCGCAATCTGCAATGCTAACCTCTGACCGTCATTGTATCAATGGTATTCATTTCACCAAAGTTTATGAACTAAAGTCGGAATGCTATCGCAACTTACGATTAAAGCTAATTTCAAAGCTTATTCACTTGTCTGCGTTAATTCAATACTATCACCTCGCTGGTAGATTTACCTGGTACTATTAAACCATTTCCCAGATATATCTACAGCCTTGTAATGCAACTTTCGGTACCCTGTACCATTTACCTCTTTGGGTTTACCATTTACGTACACTAGAAGAGTCTTTCTCTTCTTTATTTTCTTTTCTCGCGACAAACTTCTTTCTGCCCCGGTATCCTTTATTTTCTTTTCTCAAAGTCAAATCATGTTTAGGAAGCTGCTTCGCAACGTTCGGCTACCCAAGAACGTTTCTCAGTGACCAAGCGTTAGAGTTCAAATCATTGGCAGTTAAACAATTTACCAAAATACACGCTATAGCGAAAAAAGAAGTTCTTGCTTTTAGCCCTCATTCGAATGCAATTGTCGAACGAAATAACAAGAAGATTTCCAATTTGCTGAAATTGTACATAAATTCCCTAGCTCACACAGAGTGGGATCAGTGTTTGGAAATGGTAGAGAATGCCATGAACAATTCTCTAAATACCACATTGGGAGATACTCCCAGTTACATCATATTTGGGAGAGATACGTGTCCGGATTTTAAGGCGGAAACTTTCGACATTTCATACAGCTACGGTAATGAAATAGATTAGTGAATTTTCGTGCAAATGAAGCAATTCGAATTGTTGAGAACGTTAGGAATTTGATTATATATAACACTGCTGAACGCACAATGTATCGTAACCTAAAACGTAAAGACAAGATTTTTAATATCGGAGACAGGGTTATATTAAAGAACCACTTAAATTGGGACAAATTAAACCTTACGTGGAGAGGGTTGGGTGTGATTACCAAAATCAAAGGACACTGGGTCGAAATCAAAATTGGAGACAAAATTCATAGGAGCAACATGAATCATGTGCTGCCTCTAAAAATAAAATATCAACTATATTTGCGACTTTACCATTTGAAGACTTTACAGTTTACGACTTTGCAAAAAAATTACAACTGTATGACTCTATATAACGTGTTAATTTAGTGTTTAGTATCTACCTTGCGTTACTTGCTTCGCATTATAATAATCTCATATTTGCTTGCGCCCTAGTATTAGTGAATTTTCGTTGCTAACAGCAAACGAATTAACCTTCTGAACAAGTTACCCTATGTTAAGATTAAGTTGTACTTCAAATTTCAAGTTTAACACGTATTTTAGATCACGTACTTCAAGTTCTCACGCTTTGTGCATTTAAAAATTGTTAATTTGTATTTTTCACATTAGTCAACACATGCGTTAACTAGAATTTTAATTATGAATGTCCAAACGAATGTTCTCACTATCAGTGCAAGTGAAAATTTTAATTTTTTTTTATAACAATCAACACTTACGTTCGAGTTTTGAAAGCCAATTAAAAATGGTGAGCGAGTCCGCAATTGCAAAATGCAATTGCATCAACAGTGAATTGCATCAACAGAGCATCACTGTTGATGAAAAAATCAACCTCGAGACTTGAGGAAATTAAAAATTAATCGAAGTGCATCGTGAATATTTCATGGGAAATTTCCTGGTTGTATACTGTTGGTAACTTATCTGATTGACAATCAGTTTTATGGCTTTCAATTTAATTCTCTTAACTTTCAATCAACTGATTCAGAAATAGTTATCATTTCACTGCTGACTTTCACTGCTGACTGCTCACTGCTTTCGCGAATGCGAAAAGTACAATTATATTTTATTTGGATTGATGATTGTGTTTTGATTTAGTTCCCAGGTAGCAAGAAATTATCAGGCCAATATTGGGTTGATAATTATTTATTGACCCGATATTGGAATCTTGGATTACATAATAGGCTAATAACATGACAATATCGAAAAAAGATGTACTTATTTATGATATCAACTTTTTATTGGGACAATGTTGTAAATAGTTTTATTTCTAACATTAAACTAACAGTGTTTATGTATATGTATGATATTCAAATAAGTGGAAACTATCTCATGATAATTAAAAATTTCGCAATTTAATAAAATTTATTACAATCTAAATTATTATTGCCCAAACATTGGGTTGTTATCGTACGCCAATAATACGGAGTAATATGTATAAAATGTACCAATTAAGTTAATGAATAGTTATTTCAGTCATTAATGAGTGCAGATATATATGACAGATATCAAGAAATGTGAATACGTTACAATAATTTGTATATTCAGAATGTGTGTAATCACAGGTTCACAGTTCTTCTTTTTTCAGTCGTCCAATGAGTTTCGAAGGTCTAGTTTTTTCAAAAAAATTATGCTAAAATCGTTTGTCATATGTTACTATAGCAATAAATATCTATATATTGAACAATTACGCATACTTGACGGGATCAAACTGCATGTACAGGTTGCCCGACTACCTAGGATTTCTCTAAGGAACATCTTGTAGTGCCTTACCTTAGTTACCCCTTAAACCTAAATTCTAGTCTACTTATGTATGCTCAGTAACTTTGATATACCTCCAATCTAAGTTCTTACGCTTCAATCTTTTATCTTCTCCTAGGCGTATTACCAATACCAAGTGGTGGGGGAGTATGAGTAAGGCTACCGCTTCACGCCGCTAACGGAACTCAATGGCGGAAGCATCTGCATATGGTTTTACAACCTCGGTTTCAAGTCCATAGTGAAAAGTAATAGCTGAAGTTTGATAAGTGAAGATATGATTATCGGCACAATTTTGTTTTACCTATATCAACCTTATGTCAAGAATTGAGTATCAATCCAATGATATTGTACGGAACACCTCATTATCTAATCAATATTGACACAATAATTAGTTGATATTGGGTTAATGATAATATTGTTATTGGGCCAATATTTTTTTCCAATATCAACCGAATTTTCCAAAATAAGGTATTTTCCCAATGTTCATTTTGAATATCAAGTCAATATTGAGACTGTATATTGGCTCAATATTAGGTCAATAAATTTTGCTACCTGGGTTGTTTCATTGTTGTTTATAACATTGTATGGCCATGCTAATCCAGTCTTGTTTTCGTTTCAATTGCAGGTCCTGGTGGCTGAGAAACGTCTAACAATCACTTTGAAGTACTAAAGTACCCCTATACATAGATTGAAGCTCCGCTGAAAAATGATTAAAAAAATTCTTGATATACACAATGTTTACTCGACACCTACTCGATGTTTTCTATAATCGTAATCTAGCCCTACACATAGTAACCATCCCTTTAAGTTCTTACGAGTTCTAGTGTCTAAAAATTTGCCTCTTCGCTCACAACGTCGGTTGCTTTAATGAAGATTTGAAATAGTTCCATTCAATAGTTCAAATAGTTCCATTCTCCGTTCTCCAACTTTGAACTTTCAATTGCTGGGAGATGTCCAGCAGACAGGCTGGCGCCCAAGCGACTGTAAACAAAACGCAGATAGCCTTGACTGCAATTAACCTTGCACTCAGTTTCTCTGTCTCTGTGGAAGGCAGGAGAAACGATACCAAATTTCAAAGATTAAACTCTACGGAATTGTTTCCCTTTCTCGTATTTGAACCCATTGTTCAACTTGCTTATTACTTTTTATCTCAAGATCCATTGATTTATGCGAATCGATATTAATTTCCCTTTAACAATGTTTTTATAATTGTGTATCTGGCGTTTCTATTCTATTCCCTTACCCAAAATACTGACGGTTTTTAATTTTTATATTAATAGTGAAGTAACTCGTGTTTTAGTTTATATTGTTGAAGAAGAAGGAACTTTTTACGGTTAAATAGCTTCGCAGCCTCTCTTCCTGCTTGCGTTAGTGCGTTTACTTTTATTCTGCGTTTGTTGCTAAAATAAAACGAGGTGTACTATGGATAGAATAATTGTTTAATTATATGATTGGAAAATATGTTTGATTTTAGATATGTGTTTGTTTACAATAATTTTCCCGCTGAGGAACAACAGTTAACTACGTTCATTAGTACTGATTAATCTTATAAATAAAATTTCTTTTTTGTTGCGTAATATCACTTAATTGAAAATTAAAAATAATTTTAACGATTAGTACCTCACTTTCAATAATGGTGGGGTAGAAAATGTGCGCAACCCCGACCACATGCGCATCGGAGGCTTTATAAGCCTCTGGCATCTGAGGCATGTCGCTTTCGACTGCGTACCTTCATCAAGTAAACACCTCCAAAACGTCTCCGAGTTTTCCTTCAACAATAAACACGTCGCCACGACCGTATAACTAATTTTATTAGCATTTTCTTCGCTTTTAAATTTTTAGTTTCCTAAATACTTGGTTGTAAATCAGAAAAACTATTTGACCAGAAATTCTTATAAATTTTCTTCAATTTGCAATTATATTTTTTCAGAAGAGAGTCCAAATCCGCAAGTTGAATTTCGAAAAATCAGAAAATTTCAAACTTTTCATTAAGGGAACGTCTACCCAGAAACCAAAAACTCCCTGGTTTTCTTTTTGTTGCTTTATTCGCCAGAGCCATGCTTAGTTCACAAGCTCTCAAATTTCCAGAACGATCTGAGCATTGGAAGGGGAAAAAATGGAGTTGGGAAGGGGGGGAGGGGTCCAATCAGCAGGCAGCGCCGACCAGCAAGTTCACGTGCCCCACCCCTGAAAATTCGTGTTGTTTGTGGTTTTTATTGCTTAACTCAATACAGAAGTCCTTGTTGTACAAGCTAGTGAAAATTCAGAACGTTCTGTGCTTCGTGAGAGTGGCAAACAAGGGAAAAGGGGGAGGATTCGAAAATATGAAAAATGGCTGAAAATGCGTTTCCTGAACAGTTGAAGATAAAAAGTTCAAAATCTATCTCCTCCAAAAGTTATTTTTGTAGAGCAATGATTTAGGTCCCAATGATTGCGCAAAGAGTTGGCAAATAGCAAGACGTGGGCTTCTTCATAAATTCATAACATTTTCTTTTAGTTACATTGAAAAATCAACGGAAAAAAACATGACTTTTTAATTCTTTTTTTAAATTCATGAAAAATAAACTTCTGTGACCTTGATGACGAGCCGACGTCCAGCTATGCACTAACACTTTGCGCATTCAATAAAATCTAAATCAATGCTCTATGGTAATAACTTTCAGAGGAGATAGTTTTTGATAATACCCTATTTTTGGACCTCTTTTCCCCAATTATCTCCGCAATTATGGCAAATATGAGAAAAAGACTGGAATATGAGCCCTATTTATTTTCTGAAACACGTACGTATGCCAAATTTCATAGGTCTGGATCCCATAGAACAAGCGTGACAGCCATTTCCTCGATGAGTCTGGACTTTCCCCTTAAACGATACTTTAGTCAAAAACGTAAGGGTTACAATTATCAAATAAATTCTAATAACTTACGTATATTCTTGTATCTGCGCTTTAATATTTATTCATGGAATTAATTTAATTCAACTCATTGTTAGAATTATTTCGCAAAAACCCCTTGAAAAAAGTAAAATATTCTTTGTCTACCCGTGTAAAACGTATTAATTTCGCTAATTAAACGCGTGAAACGCACTCGATATGTTATAGAAATTGAAAAAAATCTGTATTCTGGGAAATTTGCTTGATAGGTGTTGCAAGTTTGCTTGGGCACAATTTTCAACGAAATTCTAAGAACTGATGCATTTCGTAAAATCTGAACTTGAATTCATGGACAAATTTTCGTTCAACTTCGATACTTTAAATTTAAAGCTTAAATTTTCTATATGGGTGTCTCCTTAGGTTTTTATAAAAAAATCACGTTGATTAATAGTAAAAAATTTCTTGTCATTCGTGTTCGAGCGAATTAATTCCGATTATTGAACGTGATAAATGCATTCGATGAGTTATAGAATATGACCAAACTCCAATTTTTGTTCCCATATTTTCTTGACTAAAATTTAAGTTTGCTCTGAACCAATCTTGAGCGAAATTCTTAGAACCTGTGCATTCACAGAAATCGCGTTTTCATTTATACGTGGTCGCCGTGGCCGAATGGTTACGAACGTGCTTTTCCGAGAAGATGTCAGTAGTTCGAATGCCGGCGTTGCGCGGTGATTTCTCCCCGTTGGGTAAACGGAGAACTTAAGCACAATACCCCACTCTATCCAGGTGTCATAAATGGGTACCGGCCTAACCAGGGGAAACAGTCATTGCGTCCTAGTGTAAGTTGTACGGTATTTGAAAAACCAATGTAGAAGATGAAATGAATCAGGCATGATTGATTGGCATAAAGCCTCCTTTTTTATTCGTGGACAGAATTTTAATCAACTTCTAGATATTTATTTTTAAGCATAAATTCGAACTACAGTACAATAGGTTCCCATGGAAGTGGGTCGGAAATGAGATTTGCGCTGTAAAATAGGTCGGGAAGATGCGTCGAAAAAGAAAATGGATAATAAGAAAATAGGTTGTACATAAAGAAAATAATATGAAAATGAAGATGAGTGAATTGATGAGTCCAAAAAGGAAAAGAAATTAAAAAATCGGTCGGAAGAGAAAATAGATCGAAAAAGGAAAATGGTGAAAAGAGAGGTCGTGAAGAAACAGGTCCAAATATAATACTTGAATTCGAAATTCGAGATAACGATAGAACAATGCTGTGTAGTTTCCTTTCAACACAACTTGAGGTTTATTTAGCTGTCTCTGCAAACTACAGTTTCATTAGCTTTAGACTACCAAGGCTGGAGTAAGGAAACACTGGTAAGCACGTGTAAGTGTACTGGGCGGCTTTCGGTTACAGACTTACTCTCAAACAAGCCGTGCCCGAACGTCAGGCAAGAGGCGCGTAACAACACCTTCCGGAGCTCCTACTCACAAAACCAGTGCCACATTAAAACGACGTGTATTTTAACACTTTGACTGAGACTTCTAAATATTTCAGTTCAGCATCAAACTCAAATTTAATGTCAATAATTGTAGTAAGCTGCTTGGAAATACCAAACATGAACTGGATCGTGCCATATTTATGAAAATTGAGTTTGCGACTACTGGCCGGTCAGCAGTATTGTGAAAAAACCTCCGTGTACCACCAGTGGCGCACGTTGTAGTCAAAGTGTTAATATACAACAAACAAAAAAGGCGGAAAAACTTCACAGCAATCAATCCGATACACACCGCAGTAATAACATACGCAATCCTGACAATCTACACCAATCCATCATGCGCACAGGGTCGTATGCTCCGTTATTATACGCCAGGCGTGTATACCTGCATAATTTTGTTGATGTTATTTAACCAGATTAACATTAATATATGTTTATTAACACGTTGACTCCGATTGTTCGGTTGCTGAAGGTCAGTTTGGTTAGGCTAGAAGAATTCGTTTTGAAAAACCGGCTTTTCTGCTCAAATACATTTTTAACCTTTTTGAAAAGTGTAAAGAATGCACTTGAACCATAATGTATTACCTTTTAATTTAAAATTTATTACGGAAAAGGTAGCAAAATAGTTGAAATGTTATTTGCATATTTCGGTACGTAAATGAGCAATTCGCCTAGTGATACACATAACTACTGGTCAAAATCTTAAGACCAAAACAGAAAACATGGAAATACTACATTGTGTGTGTTTTAAACTGATAAAATGATAGATAGCTATCACGTAAAACATGAAAAAATAAGAGGACTTAAACAAACAATATACGTAATTTTTAGTTGTTTTAATGATTTTCACAGAAACATAATAAAATACAGTAGAAATTCTGCTGGTCAATTTTAAAAGACCACCGCATAAAAATCATGGTAAATCATTTGATAAACTTACTTTTAAGTACACAAGGCCTTAATATGTGGTGTAACCTTCATTTTTACGAATTACTTCAAAAACTCGCTTCGGCATACTTGCAACCAAGTTTTCCAAGAGTTGAGGAGGGATCTCATTCCAAGTCTTAAAAATAGCATCAGAAAGGCCCTTTATAGTGTTAAATTGGATCCCATCCTTGAAAACTTCCTTTGCCTTCCATCCCCAGAGATTTTCTATCGGGTTGAGGTCCAGAGAACATGCTGGGTGGTTCAATAATTCGATGTTGTTGGAAGCAAAGTACTCCTTTGCTTGGCTAGAGTTGTGAATGGTGAAGTTATCTTCCTGAAACACACAGTTTGCACCGCACAACTGAGCCCCTCCAGTAATGAGGGAAGCCTTTTCTAGCATATCAATGGACTTCGATGTTGTTTGGCGGCTTTGTACTATTTGCAACCTAAAAGTTCCAGCAGATAAGAAGGCACCCCAGATCATCAAGAACCCTCCTCCACTGTGCCTAGTAGAAAAAGTTTCTTTTGGTAAATCCTTGTGATGCCAGTAATTCGGAAACCCATCCGGACCATCTAGGTTAAATTTTTTCTCATCAGAGAACACTACATTTTGCCATTTCCCAGCATTCCACGTTTGATATACAGCAGCGTATTTTAATCGATTGGTTTTGTGGCACGCAAGGAGCCGTGGTTTTTGTAAACGTTTCAAATTCTTGAACCCCTTACTTCGTAGGTGTCTTCGAATTGTCCGAGGACTACATTCTGCTCCGACATTGTCTTTTATTCGAATGGAGCTTATGCTAGAGTTCTTCTTAACTTCTCTTCTGATGCGGCGGTCGAGTGCTATGGTAATTTTCTTGGGACGACCAGCGCTTTTATTTTTTCCATATACATCGGAATGTTTCAAAAAGTTAGTGATGACCGTTTTACCACGATTTATTTCGTTTGCAATGGCTCTGTGTGATAGTCCACGCCTTTTGAGCTCAAAAATTCTTTCCTGCTCAAATTCCGATAAAGGTTTTCCTTTTTCCGTTTATAATTTAGTAACAGGCATTTTCAGGCACTTACACGTTGCAGGGTAGTTAAAGAGTCAGTTTACCGATTGTTTTATTTACTTTTTGTCAAGATAAGGCGTATTTCAAATCTATTTTTTTCATTTATTTATTTTTTTTCAGACTTATTTTTTCAGATTTATTTTTTTCAATTTTGTTTTGATATAATTTTTACAATTTTTAATTTTTTTTCAATTGTCATTTTGACCACGCAAAACAATATGCTTTTTTACACAAAGGTTAAGTTTAAGGGTTTAAGTTTCAATTGAAACTTAATTTGGTACTTTATATAGAACATGCTCATTGTATTGAACTTTCCTAGTACTGTTTTCTATCAATGATCTTTATAAATAGGCAAACATCAGCAAAAACATTACATTTTTCGATTGGTCTTAAGGTTTTGACCAGGAGTGTATGTACCACTTCGGAGTCAACGTGTTGAACATTTTGGAATTAAGTTAAGAATTTTTAAAATTTCCATAATTGCACGCACTATTTTATAAAATATTCCCATTTTCCTAATTAGAAGTCACGCAATAATTAAATATTCACTTAATGAATGTTTGCTTATAAATTGTTTATTGAAGTACTGAATAATTAATTGTTTATTTCTTTAATGATGAAATAATTAAGAGGTAGTTATAAGTTGTGCTTCATTTTCTGGGAGTTGAATTGCTTTACGCAAATTCTTTCCATGGTATTATATAGATATTTTTGATAACATAACAACCTACATGAACATAAAAACTTACATAGACACAACGGCATGCATAGACATACATAGACATCATGCAGGTATGCTGACAAATTTATGATCTACGGCTGGCAGGAATCTACATATTAATACGCTTAAAACTAAGTTCGCGGGTAACGCTCTGCATCTAAAAGGCTGGGTAGGATAGGTAGGTTAGATTAGGTTGTGTAATGTTACATGCATTGATACGTTTGACATTTTATCACGATATGATAGGTAGGATAGGTTAAATTAGGCTATGGAAGGGTTATTATTATTTTTTATCATGTTTTTTATTTATTTTCATTTTTACAAATGTTTTCTATATATTATTTATTTGTTAATTTTTGTGAATTTAGTATTTGTCAATTTTTTGTATTTGTTGATTTGTTTTATTTGTGAATTGTTTTTTATTTGTTAATCTTTTTAATTCGTGTATATATGTTAATTTTAATTTGTTTTCAATTTGTTCTTTTTGTATTTTTTTAGTTGTGTTAATTTTTTCATTTTTTTTAAATTTCGATTTTTTTCAATTTGCCTTTTTTTAAATTTAATTCAAATTTTTCATTTTTCCAATTGTTTTTATTATTTATTTTTTCAATTTTTTATTTTTTCAATTTTTACATTCATCAACTTTATCATTTTTAATTTTTTTTCATTTATGTTCTATGTATTATTGTTTTTTGTCACTTTTATTTTTTTCATTTTTTACTATTTTTTCATTTTTTACAGTTCATTTATTTCTTATTTTGTTTTGATTTATTTTTTTCAATTTTTTTCATTTTTATGTATCTAATTTTTTGTATTTCAATGTTTTTGTTCAGTTCAATTTTTCTATTTATTCATTCATTTTTGTTTTTCATTTATTTTTCATTTTTTTCATTATTTTTTTATTCAATTTTTTATTTTTCTTTTGTTTTTCTTTCATTTTTTTAAACTTTCCATTGCATAAAAATTTGATTTTAAATTACAGTAAATATTACAGGAATCTTTCCACATCAAAGAATGCCAATAAAATACATTTCCTTCATACTTTCACCATAAATGCTTGGAAGTGAGTTAATTATTGAAACCATGTAATCCACGCGGGTTTCTGCTCATTATTATGAAGGCGCCGTGACTCACGGTATCGTGTCTACGAAGATACAATATACAGGGTGTCCGACACTTTGGTTGCCAAACTTTAACATAAGGTAGCGATCGTCGAAATGAACACTTTTTATTCTATGAAGGTATGGTCTAAAATACTGAGTTGAAGTGTTACAAGGACTTGAAGTTGGACAGTTATTAAAAATAATTCGTACACTCTCTTGCGGAGACGAATCCAAGGCGGTAAACTGCGGCACATCAATGGCAAGGATACGAAATGAGAAGTTAGGCAAGTATGTGAAACATTTATTATTATTACTAATTAACATTTACTTTTTAATGTTGTGATAAGGAAAAAGCCTTTTCGACAGTATATACTGTATTATGAGCACAACAAACGAAACCGTAAACTAGGTTACATGTTTACAAAAATTGTTCAAAATGCCGCCCATTTGTTTCGATGCAGGCGTTAAAACGCCTCTCTAATGATTGGCGGACGCGAGCAAAGACACCAGGAGTTTCACGAATCCTTTCCGATGCTTCAACAACCCTACCCATCAGGTCCTCTTCGGATTGAATCGGTGTTTCATACACTAAACGTTTCATATGCCCCCGAAAAGTTATCTAGGGGCGTAATATCAGGAGATCTTGGTGGCCACGCGAAGGGACCGCCACAGCCTATCCAGCGATTGGTATATCGGGCATCCAATAATTGCCTAACAGCAACCGCAAAGTGAGCAGGAGCACCATCATGTTGAAAATACATTCCTCTGATGTCAGCTAAAGATACATTTTCCAGTAGTTCTGGCAATAGTTCATTAAAAAAATGCAATAGGTACGTCCATTTAGTCTCTCTGGTAAGATGTATGGCCCAATCAGATGGTCACCAAGAATTCATGCCCAAACATTTACGGCGAATCTAACCTGATGTCGACTTTGTCTCGTAACATGTGGATTGTTGCCAGACCACATGTGCAGGTTATGGAGATTAAGTATTCCTTCTCGAGTAAATGACGCTTCGTCTGTGAACAAGACTCGTGATGTTAAACGAGGTTGTTGATCTGTTTTCCGTTGAAATCACCTCGCAAATTCAACACGACGTTCGAAATCTTCACCGTGCAATTCCTGCACACGCTGGAAGTGAAATGGATGTTGACCACTGTTATGTAGTACTTGCCACACAGTAGTTTTGCTGAAATGTAAAGCACGTGCACAAGAATGAGTGCTTGAAGTAGGATTGTTTCGAAAATATTCTTAGACATCTTCCACCTTGTCTGGATCTGTTACTCTCCTTTGGCGTCTTCCTTCAGGTCGTGGTCTGTGAAATGATCCGTATTCACGTAATCTCCGGTGTATATCTGTGAATGTTTGACGCGATGGAACATGTCTCTTAGGATGCTTTTCTGCGTAAATTCGAACAGCCTCCCTAGAATTTCGATTTGCTGCGTCATGCACTAGGTGCATATCCGCTAATTCAGCATTGGATACTCCCTCCATTGCAGGTGATACATTTGCAGCCGAATAAGTATCAACAGTAAACAAACTAATCTATGTCGTTGATGTCGAGGAGCACTCAGAATATCGGATGAAAAGTAACTTCACGTTTTGTAACTTTTTAACTAAGCATTTTAGACCATACCTTAATAGAATAAAACGTGTTCATTTCGACGATCGCTACCTTATGTTAGAGTTTGGCAACAAAAGTGTCGGACACCCTGTATATTTCCACTCCTACCTATCAACTAGTATCCAAACAAAAGACTCGGAGAAAAGGTTTCTTTTTTCACGTTACGAGTTTATGATATATCCATGCTAAGAATAGTGCCACAAAAGAGTCTAGCTAAGTCAGAAGCATGGAAACGATTGTTCTCCAATAGCTACAAAGACATATACAACAAAATTAGAGTAATACTTGATATTAACCACCTAGATAGGGTTGTCATAATATACTTACGAGCTTAAGAAATGATATGATGAATTGCACTTCACAACGCTAACAAGAACATTTTAGGACGTGAATTAGCGAAAAAAAAACATTAACATCCCATAAGGTTAACACTTTAAGAAAAGTTACTTTATTTTTTGAAATGTAAAGATGCAAATGTCTTTAATTGATAAACAAACATAGGTGCCATGACATTTTAGTTCAATGGTTGTGCAAAGATGGAGAGAAAAAAAGGTATCCTATAGGTTGGAAATGAAGTTGAATAGTGTTTGTTAATTCATGGAAGCAATAACGATGAAGAACTTTGTTGGGTGAAAACACTTATGACAGTTTACACCTACATTGACAAATAAGCATTGGATTTCTTGACATCAGGGAATGATTTTAGAATTTGTTGTAGCAGCAGATATTCAAAATTATCATTTCGAGTGAGCTTTAAAAAATGAATTTATGTGGGTGACTGCCTAAAAGTGCATGTTTTCACTCACACAACAAATTTACGAGGTTTTTCGTTTAAATGTTTGACAATAACCTAGAGAAAAAATTGAGAAAATACTGTGTTTATAGGACAAATCCAAGTCGCCTGATTGGAAATTTTGTAGAAACTGCTGTGTGTAAGTATATGAATGTACATACATATATTTGAAGGTATGCACACATACTCATATGCACACAAATACTAGGATACAAGCATGAAATTGCAGGTTTTTTCTAATAAAAATTTTTTCAGGAAGGTTGTCAGTTGATGAGCATTTTAATAAACTTATTTGGTTGACCACACAACAAATTTATATTTTTACATATAAATGCTCCATAACAATAAAAAGAAATGACATGTTAGGCAACGTGACAAATTAAGAGTGAAAAAGAAAAGTGATGTCTTTAAAGTTCAAATGCTAGTTTCCAGTTCAAAACATATTAAGTTACACACATATACTAATTCTTAAATACAAATGCTCACACGTACCTATATACACATATATAACACGTAGAAATACACAAATACATACGTACGCATGTGTGCAAATATTTTTTTTAAAATACGGCACCAGAAAAAATCTTTAATAACTTTTGAGACAATGAACGGATTTATGAGAACAAAACGGCAGTAGAATCCTGAGATTTATGTTTTATTTGCACTAATTTTTGAAGATGACATTTTTCATGTGGCGTCCACTCGGCTGCAAGCAATATTGGGCGCGTGTTCCTACGCTTCTCATTCCAGCACTGGTGAGGATGGGACCGATCAATCTTATATCTGAGATAATGACATCCTTACCTTCTTTGACGGAGAACTTCGCAGGCAGTACCTTCTCTTGAAACTTCGCTATGGTAGGACAATGCTTCTTCTATTAGAAAAGTATGCAGTGCTTATGAAAACGTATTAGGCTTTGTGCATAAGGAATCTTTCTTGAATAGGAGTCCAGCTAAGTTTATTAAGGAGAGGGGTTACGCGATCACTTCTTTTGAATTTACCATTTCATACAACCTTGGTTGCGCAATTCATGCATTTTATAGCTTTTTTGAATGTATTGAGGTTAATCTCCCCATACTACCCAGGTAGCAAAACTTATTGACCTAATATATTGAGCCAATATACAGTCTCAATATTGACTGGATATTCAAAATGAACCTTGGGGAAATACTTTATTTTGGAAAACTCGGATGATATTGGAAAAATATATTGGCTCAATAACAATATTATCATCAACCCAATATCAACTAATTATTGTGTCAATATTAACTTGATAATGAGGTGTTCCCTACATTAACATTGGCTTAGATCTCAATTCCTGATATAAGGTTGATATTGGTAAAACAAAATTGTCCCGATAATGATTTTTTCACAAACCCAATATCAGCTAATTATTCTGTCACTACGGACTTGATATACAGGTTATAAAAACCAGGTGATGCTGCTTCTGCCATTGAGTTCCGTTTTGCGGCGTGAAGCGGCGGCCTTACTTAAACTCCCCACCTCATTATGTATCGGTAATTGCAGAGGAGAAGTTGGAAGTTATAATTGCTAAAATTTACATTGGGCTATATCACAATTACTGAACATAAATAGACTAAAATTAAGGTTTGAGGGAGTAACTATGGTATGGCACTACAAGGTGTTTCTTAGAAAAATACAAGGTGGTCGGGCAACCTGTACATGCAATTTGATCCCGTCAAGTATGCGTAATTGTTCAATATATAGACATTTATTGCTATAGTAACATATGACAAACGATTTTAGCATATTTCTTTCAAAAAACTAGACCTTCGAAACTCATTGGACGACTGAACAAACAAGAACTATTAACCTGTGATTACAGTAATTCTGAATATACATATTATTGTAACGTATTCAAACTTCTTGATATCTGTCAATTATATCTGCACTCATTAATGACTGAAATAACTAATCATTAACTTAATTGGTACATTTTATACAAATTACTCCGTATTATTGGCGTCCGAAATCAACCCAATGTTTGGGCAATAATAATTTTTATTTTACCAAATTTTTTTAAATTGCGAGGTTTTTAATTATTATGAGATAGTTTCCACTTATATGAATATCATACATATATATATACCGTTAGTTTAATATTAGAAATAAAACTATTTACTACATTGTCCCAATAACAAGTTGATTTCATAAATAAGTATATCTTTCTTCGATATTGTCTTGTTATTAGCCTATTATTGTAATCCAAGATTTCAATATCGGGTCAATAATAAATAATTATCAACCCAATATTGTCCTGATAATTTCTTGCTACCTGGGTAGGCTGCAATAGTCAATGAGCAATAACACCAAAGATTGAATGGCTAAAACTCTGGATTTTTTCATCGAGCTTAATTCTTACACGATGATAAAACATTAAAGTTCTATAAATTTAGCACCAAGTTTTCTCAACGTGAGATTTGAAGGACATATTTCCATCGAACCAGATACCTAGATTTTTAACTTTTTCTGGTGGCTTAATTTCATCATTTCCTACTGTAAGAGTAAGATTTGTTTTTTTTAATAACGTCTTTGCATCCGAAAATAATGCATTGCGTTTTGCTGGCATTTAGTTTGAGACAATTTTGGTTGTACCATGATTTCAGGCTAATCAATAGTGTTTTAGTTTTAATATTTATCTGTAGTATTTCCAATACAAAACTCGTTATGGCAATTTGAACATCATCTGCGTACATGGAGATTCGTATAATAAAAGTCATTGAAGGGAAATCATTAATGAAAATAGGAAACAGCAGCGGACCAAGAAAGAATCCGTGAGGAATACAATAATTGTTTTAAATGAATGGGGACAATTTGTTATCTAAGTTGACTGCATGAGAAAGATTTGATAAGTAACTTTCAAACCATTGCGTGTCTGCTCCCAAATTCAAAATATTTCGTAGATGTTGTTGATCATGTTCGACGCTATCGAACGCTTTAGAGAAATTGAGTAGCAGCAAGTGTATTTCATTCTTTTGATCGATGTCACTGTATAATTGTTCAATGATGTTCAGCAGAGCGTCTTGAGTGCTAGTGTTCCTCCTACAGGCATATTGATTTTGTTCAAGTAAATTTGACTCGTCCAAATGAGATGACACTTGATTTGTAATCACTTTCTCCAATGTTTAAGACAGGATAGCTAAAAGACTAATATGCATGTAGTTTGATGCAGTAATGAGGTCACCAGTTTTATGTAACATTCTAATTATGGAGTGTTTCCATTGGTTTGGAATTTATTAATCGCTATTGATGTGTTAATTCTCAAATGGATCAATAATATTATTGTACTGTGACTGTAAAACTGTCTTTGATATATTGAAGGTTGATACATTATGTTCAACTGCCTTTGTAGTTTTCAGTGAATATAAGATACTTCGTCCCCTCAGGGGGAGACAACTATTGTATCTATGGGAATTAGCGCTCCCAGGGGGACAATGTGAGGGCCCGAGCTAAAGGTTAGGTAGGCTTTCTTTTTGTTGAAATAACAAATGTTTTTGTTTTGTTATGGACCAACTTTTTATCGGTTCACTGCTGTCCTATTTTTTCAACTCCTACTACTTTCTTCTTCAACTTTGATCTTGTTTCATGAACTTCTTTCTCATCTTACTGTATATATGCCCTTTCTGCATAGATTCCACGTTCCCTTAACTCCATACTAAATGGTGCCTTCTTCCTTCCTCTCTTTAGATCGTAATTGTTGAGGATAGGGAGGCTTAAACTAACTAAAAATCTTATCTAAGAGACTTCGTAACTATGGTAAATCGACAGGACGTGGTCTCCACCTGACACCAGCCCCTGAAGGTGTAGTATGGCACGAATTTTCAATTGACGGTTGATTTGGGATGGTTTTACACACCTCATTGATAACTTGGGGACCTAATTTTGAAACGAATGTGTTGAAATCTGTGGCTGTTGCCAAAGGATTTTCAAAGTTATTTATGCGGTTTAATTTTTTATATTAGGCAACTTCACTGACGATTTTCCCAAGTTCGCATCGAGTTGTTTTTGGCCTTTAATAGTTCCTGGTGAAAGTGAGTTTGTTTTGCTTCAGTGATTTTCTTTCGAAAAAATTTTTCATGTTGTTTAATTCTCTTGTATAAAGTACAGTTTGATCTACTGTTTTTGTTCTCTAGCAAGTGAGTTTTATTTATTTTGCTCAGCTCTTTAATTTCGTTAGTAATCCAAACAGCGCTTTTGGCTTAGTTTCTTTGGTGTTGTAAGAGGCGCATTCATTGGGAGCTGCTGCAAAATTATCGTTGAATATTGCATCATGTTCCGAAATTCGGTAGACCTTTTAAAGTGTAATACTACTCACTGTATGAATAATTTTGTCTTATCGTGTTTCTGAAGTTCAGCTTGGTCAATCTTTCAAAAATAATATTTTGTTCTAGAAACTTCGTATTATTGTCACTAATATGTGCTGCAAACCATGTGAAAATCTTATGCCTGTGGCAACAATAGTTTTTGAGTAATTCTAGAAAGTTGTGAAAGACGAGGGGTGTACCAATAATTTCGTCGCTAACTGTTCTTAAACATCTTGCTCAAACAATAACCGATTTAGCAATTAGAGGCGTTACGGTTAATAAGCTGTTGTGATAATTTAGTGTTTAGCACCAATAATGTAGAAGTAGCGCTCCAAACCTTTCTCAGAGCGAATCGCGTATTTGACGATAGTGGATTTCCCTTGAGAAAGTGAAAGTCCTATAACCCCGAAGTTTTCTCTGAGATTGATCCTGAACTATGTAGTTTGGAAGCGAACTCTGGAGTTCTGGGTTACACCTACAATACATCTACTGATATTTTTTCTGTGCCCACAGAAAAGTTTGATCCTTCATGTAACACGCGTAGAAAGATTTTGTCATAAATTGCTTCGTTCTACCACCCGTAACAGGTTTTGTTGCTTTTTTCAGTTAGAGCCAAGCTTATATTGAGGAAATTTACGCCCTTCAAGTCCGTTCCACAGGAAATACTGAAGGATTGAAGGAATTACTGTCTGGTGTTTGGGTAGTTGACAAGCTTTGAGTTTCCTAGAATGAAGTTCGTAGAAGCTAAACTTACACATTTGATCGTATTCTGAGACGCTAGCGCCAGCGTGTTTCCTACGTGTGTTTATGGCGTTTAAGAAGAACGTTGCACACTCCTCTTTTCTAGAGTTAAAGTTTTTCCTAGCTATAAACGAACTCGTCCTTCTCTCGTCGTAGCCGAGTGAAGAAGATCCCGCCCTCCCGTGAAGGTGTCGAAGTTTCGAATCCCGGCGCTGTGTTGCGACTTTCTCCGTCGGATGTAGGGGGAAAAACTCAAAGCACAATACCCTACCCTACTCAGGTGTCTGAAATGGGTACCGGTCTTGACCGGAGGAAACCGTCATGGCGTTTTGGTGTTAATTACAAGTCATCTGAAAAATCAATGTACAAGGTGATATGTTCCAGGCCTGATTGGAAATGAAGCATCCTTAGATGCCGATATTTGTTTGTTTGAACTCTTAGCTTTGTATCTACATAGCTCATCTGTGTATTGTATCTCTCTTGGAGGATATAAACTTTCAACTTAATGTTTTGAAGATAATCTTTCTAACTGAGTCTCAGGTAACTCTAGCCTGGCTTCTGAGGGGAAAGGATCCTCGTAAAAATATATTTGTGGCAAACAAACTAAAGGACATTGTATCTATGCGGAAGCGACTCGAATGCAAAGATACAGTGCTCGCTGATTATGAGTATGTTCCTTCCGTGTTTAATAAGGTTGACGTGCTGACTCGTGGGATGAAGGTAACTAAATTTCTTGAATTCAAAACCTAATGGTTGGAAGGACCTTCATGGATTTGAGAGAATAGAGATTGTTGGCCTAAGTTGAAAAACGATAAATGTATTGCGGTAGCTGTTGCTTTCCAAGGTGCAGCCCCGCTGATAGACATAGAACGTATCTCTTCTTACCCTGAATTAACAGAAGTCTTTGAAAAGGTATTTAAATCGGTAGCCGTGTGGAAATGCGCAGGTCCGTAGTCGAACATTTACCTTATATCCAAAATGCAAAGAGATAATTTTTCCAGCGAGATAGAGGCCTTGGCAACCAAGGATCCTCGTCCGCCCTTGCTAGTTAGGTCTTTCAGCTTATTTCTTGATTAGCATAATCTGAGTAAATCGAATAGTCGCATAGCTCCAGCAGAAGAGCTAGACTAAAATGCTAGAAATCCTATCTTGTTAGCTAATAATTCCCATTTGACTTATTTACTCATTGTGTTTACTCGTAATAATTTTAATCATCTAGGAGTGGAATCCACAATGCAAAAATTAAAGTTAGAAGGTTATTTTGTCCCCCGCTGTAAGCGAACAGTCAGATGCACACTATCCAAGTGGATAGTCTGCAAGCGGATAAAGGCAATCCCTTTCTCTTGTATCCTGATCCACCCGCGTTACCGGATGCGCGTACTAATTTAGTGCGCCCATTTGCTACTACGGGCATGGACTTCTCTTCTCGTTTCTGGTTGCTCAATTCCTTTGGTTACAGGCAAAACGTCAATTTATAATTATTTACCTGCTTTTAAACTAGGGCTACCCACATTGAACTTTTCCCTTCTATGACTTTGGAATAATTTTATCTCGCATTTATCTGCTTCACGAACAATAAAGGCGTGCCTGCTACTGTCTTTTCAGACAATTCTAAAACTTTCCTATCAGCTTCAGTCCTGTTGCCTGAAGTGTTAACTTCATCTCTGTATGAGGACCGATTTAGAAAATGTAAATTCAATTCAAAACGATCCCTATTTATGTTCCACTATTTGGCGCAATATGAGAGAGACTTGTCAAATCCGTTAAGGAATGCCTTTACAAGCATTTTGGCAGAAGAACTTTTTCTCATTCTTCCCATTTCACAGCTATTTCCGAAATAACTCTTAATCTTAACGGGCGTCCTCTCTTAAATACAGAGACAGGGGACACTATCTTGCCTATTATGCCTCCTCAATTCCTACAATTATACCCTCCATCTAACTCTTTAATTCTAACCGATGAAGCTTCCGATTTGGTGACCGAAAATGACGAACAGCGTGAGCACTTGCTCTCTGCGAAAGACGTCACGTCATAGTTGCAAGTTTAGGGAGCTTTGGCATTCGCAAAATGTAATTAGTCTAAGAGATCCTTATCCTCTTAGACCCCTTCCCACTATGAACAATTTTCTTAAGGTAGCTCAAATTACCTTTTTAAGACACCCTTCAAAACCGAGACCCTTATGAAGATTGGTGCGCATCGTGGACTTGTTGCCAGGATGCGACGGTAAGGTCTGGGTTGTACGAGTAATAAAACCTGGTACTGTGAAGTTTTGACAAGTTGTCGGAATTACCAGGATCTGATTTTACTTGAGGTATTTGAAAGACAGGGCAGGGTCACCAGATGCCTACCAAGGCATCAATCAAAGATAATAACTTATGTGCGAACAAATAAGGTTGGGTAAACCTGGGATTGAACTCTGAGTTATTAGGGCCTCTATGATCAGAAGGATAAGGTTTCGAGTAGCATTATCATAGCTACTAGGTCAACAATAACAACTTTTCCAACACAGCGGTGGGGAATAATGAGTACAAAGAACGCTTTTAACTGGCCTGATATATTAGGAGAAAACGTCACGAAGTAGTGTTCTTGATTCTTGGCTCTTCTCAATGAGAGATCCCTTGGGTCGATCCGGGGCGTAGAACTCCACGTGTTGCGAAGTGGTGGTGGTTCTGATTTGTGCCCCCGGTGAGGGAGAAGAATAGTGGTCAAGATTGGATTGTAACTGA
>JACJUY010003922.1:63681-76396 GCA_014220935.1 Platorchestia sp. MABIK | reverse complement strand
CCCCCCCCCCCCCCACGATTGCGGTGCTGTGTTGCTGCTTCGCTCCTCGTGTCCATAGGACTCTCGCACCGCATTTCTGGCGCAGAAGTTTTATTGAGGGCTGCCTTCAGTGGACGTTTGTTGTGGTGTTCCGTGATCCTCCGTTGGTGTGTGTGTGATTACAGCATATTCTTGGGACCTTTTTGTTGATTTTGGCTCATTATTTAAATAAAGCTGCTTCTTATCATTTCTGATGGTAAATATTTATATATATTTTTCGCTGTGGTTTACCTTAATATTTGTTTGATATTATAACCCATTGTATTTGTTAAATGAGTGAAGTTGCCAAAAATTAAGAATGTTCCAGCTGATGTAGGGATGAGTTTGCTTGCATGCTCCGAGTTTGTGTGTGTGTGTTGTGTGCGTGCGTGCGCGCGTATGAGAGAGCTTTCCTCCGCCCGGGGTAGTTTTCTGGCGACATTGGGGGGCGACGGTAGCGACGTGGGTCACCTACTTACTCTCTTTTCGTCTTTTCGGGTTTGCTCAAATGTTTTCAAATAAAGCTTATTACCTCCATGTAAAGTTTTCCGACTTTATCCTTCTGTGCTTGTAACACACGTCTTTGTGTTCTAACGTGTGTGGAATTGACGCAATTGATACAAGTTTTCCATGCTCCTCATATTTGCGTTTGTTCACGCAGAATTTGTCATGATTTTTGCTTGAGAGTTTTGTAGGACCTCCCTCATCATTTCATTCATTCTTATTGTTGAGTTTTTGCTCTTATTGTGCACACACCTTGTCCCTAGTTCTTTTAGTTAGTCTTGTGGCAGTGTCTGGTGTGGCTTAGTATCGTCACTTGTGGCAGTGTTTGGTGTTCCTCAGTATTGTCCCTCTCAGGGGGATTCAACTATTGTATTCATGGGAATTGGCGTTCCCAGGGGGATTATGTGAGGGCCCGAGCTAAAGGTTAGGTAGGCTCTCTTTTTGTTCAAATAGAGCAGGTTTTTGTTTTGTTACGGACCTTCTTTTCTCGGTTCTCTGCTGTCCTGTTTTTCTGCACTTACAACTTTCTTCTTCAACTTTTTTTAGTTTCATGAACTTTTTTCTTAGCTTAATGTTTCTATGCACCTTGTGCATTGATTCCGCGTTCCGTCAACTCCATACTAAATGGTGCCTTCATCCTTCCTCTCTTTGAATATCTTTGTCGTGTTAAAGGGAGGCTAAAACTTATATAATAATAATCCTCAGTATTATCACTTGTGGTAGTATTGGCAGTGTCTCGTGTTCCTCAGTATCATTACTTCATAACGAGCTAAAATGGAATCTGTTAACATTTCTAGCATTACTTGAAGCCATGTTGCGTTTTCTGTTACTAAAATATTAAGGGTGTTGCCAGAGAATGTGACATGTGAGTTGTGTCGCAATGCGCCAGAGATGGTACGTTATGTTGGCCTCGTTTGCAAGAGAGGGGGCGTGGGGTGTTGAAATTGCTGTTTTGTGTGCTCAGAATGTTTGGTTGCATGCCAGAAATGAGAGCTTGGAAACACCCTACGAGAGGCTAAATGATCATACTTGAAATTGGCGCTATGCCATAAATTCTTTAAATTTCGGAATGAAGAAAATCACAATTTGTAGCTAATAAACGGAAGTTTTATAGCAATCTGAAAAGAAAACTTGTTATAAAACAAAATACCCATAAATATCGTTCTTGGTCGGTGGCGCGTTCCTGCTGACGGTCTTTAAAGTTCCTCGTCATATCTTCCAACATTATAACTGGAATTGCTGCGATTTCAAAACCTATGGCTTTTACATCTGGAATAGTGCGTGCACTTTAGACTTCAGGTACCCCCAAGAGATGAAATCGTGGGGGGGAGGGGGGAGGAAGAGGAGGTGGTCGGGAGAGCGGGGTGGCCACCGAACGTCACCATGTCTACAAATCAGGGGTACCGGAAATATTTCATGGGGAGATTCATTGGAACTTGCGGTCTAGCAGTGGCTCCGTCCTGTTACAACCAGATGTTCTGAGCGTCCCTTTCATTTTCCTCCAAATATGGGATACAAAACTCTTGTAGCATGCCACCTTATCTTCAAAAAATAAGCTACGATTTTTGCAACTAACTTTTCAGTGTGAAGAGGCTGATGGTGCAATTCTCTTGGGCTGCTAGTGGCCCAATATCGGCAATTTTGTTTGTTCATTAAGCCATCCAAGCCAAAATGTGCTTCGTCCAATATGATAATCGAAAGACCGTCGTAACGAATGTTCAACATGTGCTCACTGAATTACAGACGCTGAGTTTCGAGGGTTGAAAGGAGCTTCTGAGCAACCATAATCTTGTAGGGCTGGAATTCTATGACTTACCATAATGATATGGAAGCTCCGACAAAAAATTCCAAGTGCTTGGGTGCAGTGTCTCGTTGAACGTCGTGGGCTTTCCCCCATGGACACTCGTACGATTCGCGTTCTCAGGTGTCAGACAATAGGGTAATCAGACATTACCGTGTGATCAAGATGTTCACTGCACTTGAAAGTTAGTGGTTGCTCAGGAGCATCGCACGGGGAGTGAGGCTCAAGTGTGTCTGGAAGACACACCACGTGGCCGCAATACAGTCATTAGTAGGAAAATTTGGCAGATATATGGCATGATGCTCGCCACTGAACTTCCCACTTTATGATAGGGAATGAGAGGTGGAACAACCCTCCCTCATCTACCCACCCCCAAACCACATCCCTTGCAAATATCGTTTGGTCTCCGCCCCCTGAACGCTAGAATACATGCCAGCAAATTTTTTTAAAAGCAATGAATTCGATTTCTTATTCAATGAAACTGAGGTAGAGTTCTTGGCCACGATGATGTGAAGTAAATTGGGAGGAAACTTGAAGGTGTTGCCCCAGAAACACCATTCGTGGAGTGTGGTGTACCACCCAAGGTGTTGTGGGGGCTCATTGGGCCTCTGGTGCGAGCGTGGGAAGCACCCAAACTTGTGTGAGCAAACTTCGCTCTGTTGCCGGGAATTTTTACTCTGATTCAATAACGACTACGTCAAGACTATTAGACACATATAAATGCCGCCAGACGATACTCTGGGATTCACATCAAGTAAATAGTTCCAAAGTATTTGATAGTTCCTTCCCACGTTTTCATAATCAGCTTTTCAATGCAGTATAGTAGTGTCATGTATTTTAAATATTTAGGAATTTTCAATTATGTATTAAAATATAGTTAAGTTTATGAGAAGGTATTTTACTTTTATTTAGACGTTCTTTTGACAAGTTAAAATTGGCTTAAAGTATTGATAAAAATAGAAACCTGGGAAGTTATATGCACTTTACGGAAAATTACGCTTTTACGCCTGGTTGGTTTAACAAACATTATGGCACTAGAGCATGTAGTTTTAAACGGAAACAACCCGCAGGCAAACAGAACGAATACCGCCAAGACACTGGTAGCAGCACGTGCAACATGTCACGCAAGGCGTACGAGTAGAATGACTATCAATACTATAGTTATCTATGAGGAATAATTCCATGAAGCGGTTGCACAAACGAGAGTTTCAAAGGAAAAAACAAACCATTTTCTCACATTTTAATTAGAACATAAGTTCAACTGCAAAAGCCTAGTGGTTCAAGTTTGAAGTACAAATTTTAAATGCGGTAAGCGCATCTGCAACGAGAACACCTTAAAATAGCATAGCGTAATTTTTCATTTTTTCTTCAGCCTTTTAAAATTTATTTATTTTATAAGGTGACATATTAATGTTATTCAATTAAAATGTGCAAGACCACGCAGCTTAAAACAGGCAGTCAGGGCAAATTTTATTTAATCTTGCCCACATAGGCAGGATTGAGCCGAAAGTAAGCTCCGAAGCTTGGTTTGAAGGGTTAGGGGCCGGAATTTCCAAGGCAGTAGCGGCAAGGTAGCTGGACACAAAGTCACGCAGGGAGCCAGACAGCACAAGGCAGACTGCAGCAATCCCACTATGAAATTCCTCTGAGCGATCTCTACACCCGGGAGCAAAACTGACGACCAACAACCAGCACCAGCTAGAGGACAATTAAGAAAGCAAAATAAGTAAAGATTCAAAGAGCAAACCACAGGCCAAAATTCAATTTCATCAGTAAAAATAGAACAGTTCTTTCACTTTAAATTATCTATTTTATATCCATCAAGGGAGCAGACAAAGTAGTCAATCTGAGCAAAGGAATTGAGCTGCGATGACATGCATGTACTGCTGGAAAGGAGTTACCCAACATTAGAAACCAGACCTCATGCCTATCATAAAGAACGGAACAAACGAACAGCACAAGTTGAAGGTGAAGAATTTGATGAATATGATGAATATTACACTTGACAATTAACTACACACCTGAGCTTATAAATGGCACTCAGTGAATGAACTTTTAGGCGAAGATTGATTTATAAGGAAATTTAAGCAGAAATCAGTATGAGGCAAGTATCCCTAGTGTGAAGGATAGCGAGTATAGGAGATTCAAATTCTTCATAAATTAGAAAAGAGTAATTTTTGATACGAAGTCGCGCAAGCTAGAAGCTAGATGAACAGAGCTCGTTAAGTTAATATTCAAAGTTGCCGTTCTAACTATAGTTGAAGGTCAACTGGCCAAGTTAATTACCAAGGACACTTAAGAAATTTACTACTAAAATATTAAGCAACTTGAATTAAGAAGAAGAAACTATTCACACACACAAAAGCAATTTCAGAGAAAATAGAAGCAGGAAGAATTGAAGAAAAAAATTGCCCAAGTTCTAGCAAAGTACTGCCTCCGCCATCACCGTCCCGTCACAAGTGATGAGCATAGTGTAAGCTATGCCACAGCCTGACGCTCCATTGTGGAACACCCAATCAAGGGTTAAAATCACCTCTGCCAAAACAATAACAGTTAACCTTGCATCTGTAGCGCTTGAAATTAATTGAGACAATTACTCCTAAACAAGAATTCAAAGATGTCCTGATCACCCTCCCACCACAGCGACCAGCCTCAACTTTGAGACAACTGGAACAGCGAGAAACAACGACTCACGAAGCAATGTTCTCGACAGAGACATCAGACGCACAACCTTGAGGAATGATTTTCGATACATCAGCGCACAAAGTTTGCCTCTTGTACGACACAACGTAGCCACTCTACCTATTCACTCCTAACTGGCGCTTTCATCCGTCCAATGTTCGCAGCGGCTGCAGTCTCTTGCTAGTTCTTAATCTGCGCCTCAGTAATATAGGTCAGGCTAAATTCCTTGCTCACAGCTCTACACAAGGAGTAACAGTGAAACAAAATTATAATAAAATCATGAATAAACCTTGGAGAAAAATGCTTTTTGCGTAAAAAAAAGCTTGAAATGCTATGATAGCGATGGGGAAGTGTGTGGGGCTGGAGTGTTGCTGAAGGGTTGAAGTGTGAGGCTGAAGTGTTGACTGAAGGGTTGGAGTGTGAGGCTGAAGTGGTGATTGAAGGGTTGGAGTGTAAGGCTGAGTAGTGACTGAAGGGTTGGAGTGTGAGGCTGAATGGTGACTGAAGGGTTGGATTGTTTAATGCTTCAGAACACTTAAGAGCAACTAGAAAAGTAACTGGACGCAAGTCAATTGAGAGGTGAGGGTGTGCGTGCCTGCAAGACGCCCTGAAACAATAACGAGCTTAAACCATCTACGTAAAATGAAGAAAGAAATATTTGAATTCCCTGTAATTTGGATGGATCAAATAAATTTTAGCAAACGCTTGAAAAATATCTAGTAAAAAACCTGTGCGTTTGATTATTAAATAAATTAGTTCTATGTGAATACCGTTGATTTGATTTGTAACATTTGTGATTTCTTCATTTCAAGCCATAGAAAGTGCGCCGATGGGATTGTGTTCTGCACATCGTGTGATCTAGCGCTCAGGGATAGCTCGAGCCACCCACCATATGAGTTGCAGGAGTCTGTTGTGTGCTTAGATTTGATATCGGAGATGCCTTGTGTTTCATTTTTTAATTCTCTGACTTTCTGTAGTGTGAGGTCGGTCTTACCGTGCAACCGATCTCTAGCACTATTATATTTATTTTTTATTCGGTGTCCTCATTCAAACTTTTGGTCTGACTAAGATGCTTACGTTCCCTTAGGCAAGCGTAGCAAGCTGTGGCGCCCGACACTCGTATTTTGTGGCCTCGGAGCTACTTGAACCTCCCTTAGCTGCTCTGTGATAATGGGTGCTGAGCTCGACGGATACTAATGTTTAGCCTTCAATGGAAGGATCATGTTACTCGTTGCAAATAGTGTTACATAGTTTGAGCCAAGCATGCTTCTAATTGAGTAAAGGGAAATGGGATGCTCCAGTCAATGTGAGCCTGCTGCACACGGGCACCTCTGCACTCCTCTTGTGCCACCTCATGATGGGACCTCACCGCTTCCTCTACTCTTTTTCAGCACACCAACTCATCCATTAGATTTTCTATTGTGTAATGACAACGTTTTTAAAAAAAATAATCTGGTGATTCTCCATGGCAATGTAACGTTTCTAGCTTTACCGGCATACTGGTGGCCCACAGCTGCACTACCTTGCCCGTCAGTTGTATAATGTGTCCAGCTTTCCCACACACCGGTGACCTACAGCTGTACCTGCTCCTTGTATGCGCAGCAAAAAGAATCGCGCTTTGAGAGCGTCGGTTTGTGTCCAACTTGAAATAGTGGGTTTGATCGCTTTCTGTTCCTTCGTGCATCTTTGATTTGTGGTTTGTGGCGCTGACTGGAGTTGTGGTGCAGGCGCTGTGTGATGTGGTGAGGCGCCAGACGCTCCTCATCACCGCCTGGGACTGGGATGCCAATGTTCCTGGGGCAAAGAATGATGATTTCCTGGGCAGGTAATTGCCCGTTTTGTCTCCCTTTCATTTCGTCGTCCTGCATCGAGTCTGCATTTCGGTTTATTGTTGAGATTCATATGCTTGCATGCGCATCTTCAATTCTTAGTTCTGTGTTGATTTTAGAGAAAATAACCTTGATTGCGCTTCAATATACCATTAGAGAAAACTGTGAATATATGTTAGTTCTGCAGAACTCTTGCTTTGCGATTGCAATAATGGTTACATCCCTGAAATCCTTGGTGTGTGCAAATTAGTCTTCAGGGTTTGGATGTTGACAAGTTGGGTCCGTAGCTGAGATGGTCTCGAGTCAGCCAGGGCTGAGCGCACGTGCGGCGCTGCCAGCCTCCCCACACACGTGTGCTTATCAAGGCATTGTATGGAAATTGTCTTCAATTTTCCTGGCTTTCTTGCTGTAATCAATCTAAAGAAAAACATTGGATGAGAATATTGACCGAATTTTTGCAAAAATCAATAAATTTAGGTGAAAAAAATCGACGGAACGCAAATGCACGTTTCTATTATGAAGAAAGTTTCCACTGTCCGCATGGGTTCCGTTCTATTTCGTGAAACACTCGAAATTGTGCAGAAGTTCAGTTGCAGGCTCGTGTTTCAGAGCATCAAGTGTGACGACTTCAACTAGGCTGGTAGTGTGGGGCCTCCCAATGTTCTATGCACCTCCTGGGCAGGTAGCTCAGCTCTCATCTCTGCAGAGGGGTTAAGAACAAGTAAAGCTGCTCAGCGTATTCCAGATGGAGCAATGAAAAAGTGACATCAATGTCACTTTTCATCGGAATTCTAACTTTGAAGAACTTTGGTGCAAAGTTAATAGCTGAAAACAAAAATTTTGCGCTGCGTGGAGTACAATGTTAGGGCTGTTTTTTTTTATTAGGGCCTCTCTGATTTATTCTTATAGTTGTGTGCAGTGCACATCATCGTACGTCGGCATGACGTCACGCAATTTTGATATCAGAGTGGCTGAACATCGGGGTCGAAGCTTCCGCACTGGGAACCAATTAGCACACCCCTCACACTCAGCAGTACGTAATCACGCAGAAAAATGCAACGTACCGATATCCCCTGCAGACTTCAAAATCTTAGATTCAGCTTCAACTGCATGCGACCTTAGAATTTTAGAGTCACTACATATTTTTAAACGAAAACCGGCCCTCAACAATACTGACAGCTCCTACCCTTAGCAAATGGTAACTAGGTAGCAATCCTTTCGATTTATCTTTCTGTGTCATTTTTAATATTTTGTTTTCGTGATTTTCATTAATGACTGTATCCAACTATTGCTTTCTCTTTTATTACAGACAGAATGATTTGTACTTTTACGAACTGATGATGGAGCTGGACTCCGAAACGTTTTCCTAGTAAATATGATTAAGTTCTTTGGAATTTTCCTCGTTTTTAAATTCCTCATCAAGTTGCGATTAAAGCAATCAACTGACCCGTTCAGATATATACAGAAAGTCCATACATAGGCCCCTTGGTTTACCAACTTTCTACTCCCAACTGTCTATCCAACTAAACAGCTAACTACGCTCACGCACATGCTCCCCCGTATTGTCGCAGTCTTCACTTGCATCCTCGGACTACAGGAGGAGATTCTATAGCGATGTCCGTTTGACGATAAAGATCATCTCAAGCTGACGTGTGCCGTGTGTGCTCCATCTGTAGTGTCAATTATTCCATCAAACTTCTAGGATTTATATTTTAGTCATCGTCTCAATAGGACCGCCTTTTTTCTTCGCCTTCTTATTTATGCACGGCCAATTGCTTTGTTGACTGAAACAATAAAAAAAATAAACTGAATTTCGATATTGCAATATTGTATGTCTGTGCGCAACCACTATCTTTGTAATATTGTTTGTGTGGATATTTTTCAAAGCCGGATTTTTTGGTAGGACAAATTCTTTGGAATATTGTTTTGAAAGCGTTCTTTGTACCTTCATTGGCCAGTGTCGAGGTTCGTTTTTCATGTGAATCTTTTGTGGTAAAACGAGGAAACTTTGGCTGTTCACTGCATTTCTTGGTACTTGTTGGCATTGCGCACCCTAGTCAGCAGCCTGGCCAGCTGATGGCACTGTCGAGTGTGAGGTGCCTCGGTATTTTGCTCCTTTTGGTGGTGACCAAATTGCCTACTTCTTGGTCTACTTAGATGTTGCAGTCATGAGGAACTCGGTAAATTTTCTGACGAGTTTCAATAGGAAGAGTATGAATGCGATGCGTAAGCAGGGAAACATACGGAAATTTTCCAGCATTGGAGTAAATCAAGGAACAAAAATATCAGGGAAAAAGTGCTAGATTAGTGTGAACAGAGCTCTCGAGGGGCTGCCCTCCTCGATATGGCTTTGTTGCTCCAGCCACACCTGCCAGCTCTCTGTGCCACGCCTGCAGTGTAGCGCGAGCTGTGGCTCGCCTCCTAATTCCTCTGGAGTTGTGGGCCATGCCGTCCCCTGGTGACATGACTATCATGTGAGTTTATCGCTTTGTGCGCAGGGCGTGCTGTGTGGGAACACACTTTATGGATAGATTCTACGTTTTCCTTAGTTCATACTGAATGATTCCTTCTCTTTCTCCGGTGAAATCTTATGAAAAAAGAGTCTCAACTAACTACTGTACTAGTACTATATGAGGACCAGCAACGCTCTCTTGTATCCAGTAATTCTGTAAGCAGCAGTGGGTCGCACAGCTCCGCAGGTGTTGCCCTCAGTTCCCTATACAGTAGTGGGTTGCAGAGCAGAACACGGCGCTGCTGTCTGCCGGCTGTCATGCATCTTTTTACATACATCTGGCAAACGAGATGATGCGCAACTGTGTATCTTAGGGTTGGAGATTTTGGTTTTGTCTTTTGCTGTGAGCAGAAGTAAAGTGCAAAGCTAATGGTGCCTGCGCTGCAAGCAGTAGTGCAGTAGTAGTAGTGCAGTGCAAAGCTAATGGTGCCTGCGCTGCAAGCAGTAGTGCAGTGCAAAGCTCATGGTGCCTCTGCTGCGATCAGTAGTGCTCATGGTGTCTGCGCTGCGAGCAGAAGTGCAGTGAGTGCATTGCTTGTGGCCTTGTTGTAAGTTGCCTGAATGAAGCACTGGCCAACGCAGAGAACTAGAGTGAAGAGGCAAATTTTGCAATTGAAGAAATATCTTTCTTGTTTTATTTGCTGGCTTCTCATTTTATCTTTACCAAAATATGAGACGAATCAGTTGCTGTTCTAAGGGTTAACTTAGGCCTTTGGTAGACCATCATCATCTTAGACCATCAGCTGCTTTACAGTATTTAAATCTGAGCGTGTTCTCTCTAGTTGTGAATATTTGTAATCTTAGTTTTGGGTCTCTTTTCTGCTTTTAGAATAAAGGTCAAGTTTGAAAACAATGACTGTTCTTGGTCATTTCTTTTTGTGCGACAGTCTGGATAATGTGCGACAGTCTGGATAATGTGCGACAGTCTGGATAATGTGCGACGGTGCAGACGTGTGACCGTGAGGACGACGTGAGCCAGTCTGCTCTATATGAGGAGAGCTCGCCTCACATTGTGCTCGTGGCCCTGAGAGCCCCTCAGGCTTCTGGTTTCTTCCTATTTAGTTTCATAAATTCTTTCTTGGTTTGGTTCTGCACTTTTATTGCTTTTATCTCGCGAGTCTTTTATCACTACGAGTGTATATACAGCACTTTTCCTTGAACTTCCTCTAGCTTTCTTTATCTGGAGTCCATCAGAGTTTTTTGCAAACAAATGCACGTGTGAGGTCACCTATTGACTGTTTCATAAAAAATACAGGTATGAGACCGCTCACGTTGTTGACTCTTTGTGTTTGAGTTGCCAGTGACTTCACAGAGTTTGTTGGGTGTTGTGACGGCGCCACAAATGCCGAGCTTTGGCTGCTCGTGACTGGAACACTCCAGCCTTTGTCTGACACAGCAGTGCCTTGTTAAGGTCATGCCTCTTGTACACTAGAGCGTCACGGCACTCTGTAGTACACATTCCCGCCACGCGCACTCACGGTCGCCCACCACGTGTGTTGTGAAGGCTCTCAGTTGGAACACGGGGCGGCTCGTGGGAACCAACGGACAGCCATGGTGTAGTAGGGAAATGTTTCTGCTCGACCATGATGTCAAATTGACGATGGGGATTCTTGGCAGGATTTTTCTGTAAATATTGATCACCTTCCTTCTTGTAATTGTCATTCATAAATTATTCTGCTTGTTGTTTTGCTTGGTATTTTCCCTTAAAATTTTATATTGCTTGATTTATCGTCTCTATAGGCTTTGTTTCCTGTTCCAAAATATTTGCTTCTTCATGTTTCCTAATTTGATCGATTCCCTTTAATTTTGATTTGTATATTATTGTGTGTGCTTAGTTCTGACTTGCCGGGCTATCTGGCTTGGGTGGTGCAGAGAATAAATTTTATTTATATGTAGCAGTGCTAGTTCTGCATCTTATCCTTGTAGTACCCAGTTTGCACGCCTGCCGTGTGTAATGCTAAATGCTAGAGAGTTTACTTCTAAATTATTTTTCAATATTTTTCAATAACCAAATGAGCTCATGTAAAAATAGTATAACCCTGCAAGAAAATAAATTGAGACACTTAATTTGTTCAATTTAGGAACTGATTCTTTAGTTTGGCTAATTTTATGTTGCTTCTTGAAGTTTGGTATTGCTTGGATCTTGTTTGTTTTTAAATATTCTTGTGCTTTGCTTCATTAGTCATGGTGTTATGCTCAGATAATTATATTGCTTACATATTACTTGAGCCGTAGTTCATCCATTTATTTTCTCTTGCTGAGGTTCTACATTTGTGGATCATACAAGTTGTATCATTTCAATTGAAGCCTGTGTAAAATGACTGTTACAATCTAAGTTGAAGTATTTTGCCAGTATTGTTTTTCATGCATGTTTAATCAAACTTTTTGCTATCATCAGAGCAAACCTGGATGTCCAGTCCATTTGGAAAGCTGGAGAAGTTGACATGGTGAGTTTCTGGCCTGTCTGATATGTGCAGCAGGGCATGTGTCTTTTCCCAGTGTTATTCTAGAGGGTGTGGAGGTGGTGCTTTCTGCATCTATTTTTGAGGGAGTGGAGCTTGTGCCATAATTTTACTGGTTTTTAGATGGATTAGAATTTGTGTCTTGCCTACATTATTCTTCTTGTTAGAGTTTACAAATGACTGTATGTTGTATTGCATTGTATCTTTGTATCGTGTGTGAGGTCATATGAGGCTTTTTGATGCCAGCAGCATGCTGGACATACATGCATCCATTATGTATCGATTCCTGTTTCCAGTGTGTAGGGCGGCTAAGAATGGGTTCCTGTAGAGCTTAGGGCCTCTACTGTCTTTCTTTTTCTTGACCTGTTCATTGTGTCATGATGTACCGAGTGAGATTGTGTCCTGCTGTACCTAGTGAGATTGTGTCATGATGTACCCAGTGAGATTGTGTCATGATGTACCCAGTGAGATTGTGTCATGATGTACCTAGAGAGATTGTGTCATGATGTACCTAGTGAGATTGTGTCATGATGTACCGAGTGAGATTGTGTCATGATATACCGAGTGAGATTGTGTCATGATGTACTTAGAGAGATTGTGTCCTGCTGTCCCGAGTGAGATTGTGTCATGATGTACCTAGTGAGAGTGTGTCCTGCTGTACCTAGTGAGATTGTGTCATGATGTACCCAGTGAGATTGTCATGATGTACCCAGTGAGATTGTGTCATGATGTACCTAGAGAGATTGTGTCCTGCTGTACCTAGTGAGATTGTATCATGATGTACCTAGTGAGATTGTGTCGTGATGTACCTAGTGAGATTGTGTTGTGATGTACCTAGTGAGATTGTGTCGTGATGTACCCAGTGAGATTGTGTCGTGATGTACCCAGTGAGATTGTGTCGTGATGT
>JACJUY010003922.1:32757-59456 GCA_014220935.1 Platorchestia sp. MABIK | reverse complement strand
GCAGTACTGCCTGTGAGGCACATAGGTACCCTCTGCCACACCTGCACCGTCTGCAGTACTGCCTGTGAGGCACTTAGGTACCTTCTGCCACACCTGCACCGTCTGCAGTACTGCCTGTGAATGAGCTGGTAGAATTTTGCTGCTTAGATTATATAATGTCATTTTGTATCACAATTTTGAGCTATATGAAGTGCTGATGTTGTGGTGTGGTTGCTTTGTAGAGAAGTTTCTCATTGATATTCTGTCCGGTTGCATCCTCTCTTCAGTTCTGTTGTGTAATGATTGTGTGATAGAGGACTTTCTACACTCTATTAAATTATTTAAGAAAGTAGAGATCCCAATATTTGTTGCTCAGATGGTGTGTTAGAAAAAGTCTGCCATCTGGTACAGTATTTGTGTGTTTTATCTAATTGAGTATCATTAACTGTGGAAGTTTAAACTGTTGTACATACTGTGCATAATGTGATTAAAAATAATCTTATTTTGTATTTAATGATAAAATGGTAGAGAAGTTATTGTTCTCATTGCTGACATCATTTACAGCAGTGAGTTAATTTCTGCAGCATATACTGTAAAAAGTGCATAGGATTCAAGACTTTAGACTTAGGTTCACAAAACTTTACTGTTTTGCATTCTGTATTATAACCTTACTCTCCTTTGCATGGCCGCCTGCCTCTCTTGAAGTGGCGGATTGATGCCGAGGTAATGGAAGGAGCGAGCCTTCTTTTCTTCTTTGAGTGAACAGAGCACTGTGTTTTGTTGTTCTTTGTTCTGGCACTCTGGTGTGGTGTGGGGGCATTGTGGTGACTTCCTCTGTTGGTTCCTGGCTCTCTGGTGTGGTGTGGCACTGTTGTGGTGACTTCCTCTGTTGGTTCCTGGCTCTCTGGTGTGATGTGGCACCGTTGTGGTGACTTCCTCTGTTGGTTCCTGGCACTCTGGTGTGGTGTGGCACCGTTGTGGTGACTTCCTCTGTTGGTTCTTGGCACTCTGGTGTGGTGTGGGACTGTTATGGTGACTTTCTCTCTTCTTCTGCTCTTTAGCCATTGACCATAGTAGTTGTCAAAATAGCTTAGTTTTTATTGAATTAAAAAAAATCAATTACTAATTAGAACTTTTACGTATTTCTAGTAAAAATAGTTCTTGCAAATGAGTTAAGAACACTATTTACCCAAAATGGACAATAGAATAATTGGAATACTAAACATTTTAGTGTGATAGCTTATACCTACCTTATGTACTGACGTCTTTTTTAGTATGAACCATGTTATTTATAACCCACTTTAGAAGGATGCAGCGCGTGTTTTTATAGTGTGTATTTTAGAAATGAATAAAGCATCATATGTAATGACGTCCGCTGTGCGAGGACTTGTGGAGCAGTACCAGATGTTAGCTCATCATTGAGTGCCACTGTGCATTGAGTCATCACAGAAGTTAGGCCGCAGGTGCCCGCGGTTCAGTGCTCCTCTCGCCTGCTGCTGGGCTGCAGCGCTACATCAGGGCGGTCGCTTTCGTCGTACTTTGGTGGCTGCTTCCTACTCAGATCTGAGATAATACTTCAAACAATGATGTAATTGGGCCTAGCAAAGCAGAAGATAGACGGTGATGGAAGGCTAACCTCATATGTGCTCCTCTTTCCAAAGTATTCACCAGATTCAACTGGAAAGCTGATGCTCAATTTGCAGTGCAGTTGTCCTTCCTTCATTGCTGTGGATGCCTGTTCTCCGCACTGGCTTTTATTTTGGCTGTTTGTTTTCTGCTTCATAAGAATATTCCTGTTTCTAGTTTTCCTTTCATTGTTTTAAATGTTTTGGTTATTTATATAAAGATGTTTATGTGTGTGCTTGCAATTGTTAATGCTTCTCACTGAGCCAATGTTCCCCTTCTCTTCCGTGTTGCTGCCGACGTCCTTGGCACCCCTGCAGCCCACACACAAGGTACGGTTGTGTATCGTGTTGGTGTCCACACTGTCTCCAGCTCTGTGTTGGGTTGTGTTATGCTGTGTTGGTGTGCATGCTGTCTCCAGTAAGCCCGTCTTTCATTATATACCTTGTATAAACGAGGGTTAGTTACTGGGCTCACCGTAGACACCTAATCTAGATGCTGTGCGTGCAAAGCAGTGCGTGGTTTACTACCCCAACCTATATTGTGCACCTCTCTTGGTTAATGTTTAAATTTTTAAACACTTTGTGGGCTGTTACAAATGTGAACAATATTGGACATAATGGCTCTCATTGGTAGTGTGATAATTGTTCCTGAGAATGATGGCTTCCTTGGTTCACCGAGTGCATCACACAATTGCCACTTCAGATTCCAGTGCCTTTGTAGACGTGGAAGCACTCTGCTTTGAGTCCTATAAAACTGGGCACAGGCACTGCGTAACTCGCAGATCCAGAGATTTTGATGCACGTTCCAACTCCAGGGTTAGCAAGTACATTTATTATTGCAATGCATGTCCACAGTCCTACATTGAACCATTGCATTATGCCTGATTATGCCAGAGTTTATCAAGTTTTGATATTGAGGGTTTATTTAGTGATTTTCTCCTTGAAGTAAGTGCTAAATTTTTGTCCCACTTGCTTGTTTATGCCTGCAGAGAATCCAGCGCAAAATTTAAACTCCCGATTGTTCACATTTCCCTTAACTTGCATGCATCTTGCTTGCTGGTGTTCTATTTGGTGCTGTATTTAATGTTCTAGTTTTTCTTGCCATAGCTGTATTATCCTTGGTTGATTCTGAAAATAAGATGTACACTTCATAACATTCTTTGGTAGAAAATTTTTTGCCATCTCAGCATTCACTGAGAAATGTAAGTTGATCGCTTTGAATAGTGATAGCAGGTTGCCTCACTACCATCTGCCTCACTACCATCTGCCTCACTACCATCTGCCTCATGAGTGAAGCTAATCCTATAGAGAGATCTGTGGTCCATTTCATCATTGGTTTTGAGTTGTCTCACGGACATGATCGTGGTGGTGTGTGGACACCTACACTTTGTCATCAGCTGGTGTGCGTTGTGAGCTCACCGCACATGTGGGCACATCTGAACACCCTAACTGTTTAAATTGGAGATATGAACAGGCGATACCATTATAGGAGATAAGGATGAGTGTTACCATTATTGCAGCTATGGGTGGATGTTACCATTTTCTATAGTTTTGATTCTAGCATTCTTTTCTATCTTCTTTGCTAGTTAGTGTTTGGTTATTTGGTTACCCTTCATATTACTGTTCGGGTGTAGGAGCAGCAGTTGCAGTAGCCCTGAGGTAGCACAGGAGAGGCAATAGGCTTAGGAAATTTAGGTTTGTCCATCCCATGCTCTGGGGACTGGCGCTCCCTGGGAGGGTACTCATTAGTTACCTCGGCTGTACACGAGCTTTTGAGACTTCACTTTTTTGTGTCCACTTAAGCTCCTTCAGTTATCATGTTTTCTTTGCTATCTCTTATTTGTTTTTTCATCATCTTCTATCTGAATGTGCTATTTCTATGCACTGAGTCTCCTGTGTGGGAGCACACCTTGTGCATAGATTCCTCATTTTTTAAAGTCCTTACTAAGTGGTCCCTTCTATTTGCTCTCTTGAGACGACTTTTGTTGGGACTAGCGAGTTCTAAACTAACTTGTGTTTTGATAAAAATAATAATGAAAATAATGAGTAGTAGCCGTATTTCTAAAAATAAGTTAAAATATTTTGGTCAAATTTGATTTTATATTTTTTATTCTTTTTTGTGCATTATTTGATGAGGTATCACTAATTACGGTTTTTTAATGCTGTTAAAGTAGGTTAGAAATTTAAATTGGGAGCATTCTCTTTTGCCACACTATGAGAGATTGCTCAGGGATTTTTGATACAAAACCTGCGAAATACTTCAGAGAATAGTGGCTTATGTTATGTATTGCTATACTATACACTAACACAAGCTGTACACAGCAGCACAGGACACACTAACACGAGCTGTGCGTGCAGCAAATCCCGGACCCGTTCGTGCGGGTGCGCGTGGGCAACGAGACAATGGAGACGGGCGTGCGGCAGCGCACCAACGACCCTGTGTTCGAGGAGGGCTTCACGTTCCTCGTGCGAAGCCCCCTCACGCAGGAGATGGTGCTCGAGGTCAGCTCTCGCTTCTCTTGGTATATTGAGGTGCCTCAAGTCTTACCCTAGTGTTTCACTTGCTACCATCGAATTTATGAATTAAAATATTTTAGGACAACAAATTTGTATTTTATTTTGTGCTCATTAATTTAAAATAAAATGTTAACATTTGTAGGAATTTCTGCATAGCTAAATCACTTGCACTGTCTGGAGATGCACAATATTTATGTGTGACGTAGTGTGAGGGGACGAGCTCATCTAGCACACGTTGCTGGAACCCTAAATGAAACGTTCATGTTCATTACCTGCCGAGGTTCTCAGTCGGGAATGTTTTGTGCCAATACTCGAGTTTGAACTCGGTGCACATTGTGCTTGCGTTATTGGTATTATTGAAAGATTATGTTCTAGGGTCAATCTCTTAGTTTCTTCTGCGCTCTTTATCCAAACAATCGACAGAGGATTTCAATCGATGCTGTACTGGTCTCACTGTTGAGATTAGAAGTCTTGCCAAATTCTGCACACACAGTGTGTTAAGAACTTGAATGTTGATGACAGAAATCATGGATTAAATACAGTCTTCATTAACACTTGAATAAGTCTTCGTAAAATTTAAAGTTAAGACATCGGCAGAAGGATAGTAGCCTGTATATCAGCGGCGAGGTAGTAGAACATCCTCGTTATTGTGGAGGTGACCACTTCTCTCTCAGATGGTGCACGCCATGTGCAGTTTTGAGATATTCGCTCTTGCTCTGTAGGTGGCAGATATTTACTTTAAGAAATGAGTTGGAATATTTCTATCATAGTTTTAACATGGTCTGTACTTTCTGAGGTACTATCTTGATAGCTTCAGAGGCAATGTCTCGGTATACCTTTAATAGCTCATATCGTATTCCTTACTGTGATATTTGAATAAAATAACTTTTATCAGAAGGGATTTACTCTTCAGAAATTACTTTTCCCAGCACTAATGCTCTGATAAGAATAAAGGGTCTGACCAATGCAGTAATACACAATAGCGAGGCACACTAGAGTACTGCCCAGTAATGAGTCACATTACGGTAGTGCACATGCAGAGCAGCTCGCTGAGTTACGGGAGTGAGCAGAGAGCCGCTGCGTGCAGGTGGTGGACCAGCGGACGGGCGGGCTGCAGGGGCGGCTGGAGCTGGATCTGAACAGCATACTGCACAAGCCCAACATGGAGGTCGAGGCGGGCACCTACAGCCTCAGTGGCGCGCACGGCGGCATGGCTGAGGTCAAACTCACGCTCACGCTCAGGGTGGGTTGCAGCTCGTCTTTCCAGTTGAAGCAGCGCTCCATCATATCGTCTGTGTTGCCAGTTGAAGTGGCGCTCCTACATGTTGTTTGTGTTGCCAGTTGAAGTAGCGCTCCATCATATCGTATGTGTTGCCAGTTGAAGTGGCGCTCCTACATGTTGTCTGTGTTACCAGTTGAAGTGGCGCTCCTACATGTTGTCNTTGCCAGTTGAAGTAGCGCTCCATCATATCGTCTGTGTTGCCAGTTGAAGTGGCGCTCCTACATGTTGTCTGTGTTGCCAGTTGAAGTGGCGCTCCTACATGTTGTCTGTGTTGTTCTTTGAAGTAGTGCACCCACTGTGTCATTGATCTCTATTTCTGCATTAAAGAGGATCCCAAAATGGGTAAAACAGTCCTTTGAGCATCATCCTGTAGCAACAATTAAACTTTCGAGTGCAAGTCGACTCAGTTCAGTACAGGGAGTGAATAGCAAACTTGTTCTTCTTTCTAGTGTTGGACGGAATGATTTCTGTATGATAGTGACTGGTATAACTTGGAAAAGTCCTAACATTGAAGCATTGATAGGTACACAAATGTAAATCTGTTTCATTCAGCGTTGCTTTAATTTGGTGAATGAATATACTTTTTAATTGTGTTAGCGGCAGGTGTGGCCACAAATGATGTGGTAAGCTGTAAGGGAGCTGGTTTCTAAGCCTGCTTGGTGAACTGCTGACACCAGCACGGACAGATGCGCTCTGCTGGGGCACGCAGTGGGCGGCAGTCTCCCCTCAGAGTGCTGCGCTCACCACACCTACGTTTGTAGATGACGCAGCTGCGCAGTTGCATGGATATTCTCTCAGTGAAGCAGAAAAAACTGTTATGATTGAATTATTTCCATAGTTTTGATAAAGCTATGTCAGTAGTTTTAAAAAACTATGTAGTTACTTCAATAGTTTCAGCGGAGTGTTCTTCTAAAGTGCCACCACATCTTAACCAGAAATGATATACTGATAATTGGATATCGAGATAATTTTGTCAAAAAATTAAATAGGATCTGTGAGAGTAAAGCCGTCACTAACAGTCAGTCAGTCAGTCTTTAAAGATAAACGAGACTCTCTGAAGCCTGTAATTAGCTCAATTAGATAGAGCTGATTGAAATCAAGTAGGCTTACTCTTATACATTTCTAAATGACCCATATTCGTGCTTTTATGTTGATTTTATCATCACCCCTCATCATTATTATTTCTTATACACTTCTTGGTTTCTGGTGTGCATTTGTAAGAGAAAATTCTATTTCATCTGGTGCTTTTATGAAGTCCTGACTGCTGCATTTGTAAGAAGGACGGGCTTGGGTGTGTGTGTGTGTAGAGTGTGAGTAGTGTAAGTGGCGCATTGTGTGCAGGTGCTGACCAAGGGCAAGGCCATGACGGACACGGCACCGTCCCGCGCCGCCAGCCTCAGGCAGCGGGCGCCTCGTGACGTCGGTGACGGCAGCAGCACTGCGGTAGCCGGTGGTGGTGAGGCAGACACCGTCTTTGTGAAGCCCGGGGCCCCCGCGGTGCCCCCTCAGCTGCCCCCCTCTCCCCCCGCGGGGGGTGCTGGCAGCGCTGCCTTGCCTGCAGAGGGCGCGAACAAGACCCCCCCAGACCAGGGTGAGGCCGCACCTCTGCAGCCGGTGCTGGAGTCTGTAGTGAGGCGCACGCATTTCTGGTGTCCTCTATGGGGGAGCCTCGTCAAGTTTGGCTGTAGAAATTTACGTTTATCTTATTCCCTATCATCTTCAGTTGTTTTTTGTCAGTAGATAATAAAGTTGAAACTTGAGTATTTTGCATTCCAGTGTGGTTACTTGAGCTCAATGATGTAGGTTATAGTAGATTTTCTATTGAAAAATACCAAGCTCTCAATGGGGAAGGCGTTAGCTGAACAACCTTCAACTTTATTTAGTCGAAAGGAAGAACTGTGCCGATCGAGAGAATGGATTAAAAGTTTTTGGTAAGTTCTTTTAAATGATTTCTAAAATATTCTTCGGTGCATGAGGAGCACCAGAGCACTTGACTCATCGCTTGAGGGTTAACAAATTCTGTGCTGGTGACTTCCTGAATACCACAAGATTATTTCAGCTCTCTTTCAGCATGATTCCTGGTTTCCTGTCGCTTCTCTGTCGGGTGCGTGCGAATGTTCTTAGTTCACTCTGGACATTGAATTCCGCAACTTGACGTGCAAATCTGCGTGTGTTGTTGGAGTTGGGACTATCAATCTCGCTTGTTTTATGTGCAGGAGATGGGGCGCATTATGGGCATACGTTCCTCATTCCCTTACTTATACACTAAATAGTACTCCTTTCCTTCATGTTGTGAGAACAGCTTTCTAATGATTACAGAGGCAGATGTTGGCTCTAAACTTATGCAAAGTGAGGTAGAGGTAGCCGAGTGCTAGGAAACTTGCGCAGCTATTCGAGCTTGAGCGTTGGTGTTGAGGTTCCGGTCCCTGACAGTAAAATTTCATTGCTTCTCCGTTGTTGCTCACATCGCTTGATGTTATCGAGTTTTGAGACGCCGGTTCCGTTGTGGTTCGTTTTCGTGTCTAAATAGGCCTCACTTTGGTGGGAGCTCCAATGCAGGGGAAACGATCTTGAAATGAGTGCTCACTGCTCCTGAGTTCACTTGAGTTCCATGCAATTGTAGACGTGTGCAAGGGTCCACCAGACCCTGAAGTAGCGGCGCCGCACCCTGGTCTCGCGAGGCCTGCTTCGCTGCCCTCCGCTGTGCAAGTAGCTCTTGTTGCCTCCCTCGTGTGGCTCTTGCGTGTTCCCTTCTTTATGCTCTTCTCTTTGCTTGCCGCTTGTGGCTTTTCAACAGTCTAACATACAACTTGAATGTGTGCTACAATTCTAACTTTCCAAGCTGAAGGGTTTGTTGGTTTTCATTTATGCGTTGTTTTTTGTTGAGTGCTGGGCTTGTGAGTGGGACCAGTTTTATGGGTGTCGTGAGGTTGTGTGCACCTGACTGGTCCCTTCGCTTGTGCCAGGGCCTGCGTCTAGCGCTTCTGAAGCTCCACTCCAGATGAGGGCACCCGCCCTTTGTATGTCTTCTTCATTCTATTCGCTTCATTTAAATCTTGCTTCAGACTTGACCCTTGAATTCAGAGAGTTTAACTTATTTGTGTTTTCTGAAATGAGTTATTTTTGCTCAACTATATGTTGTTCACAGCCTCAGTGTTCAAAAAGTGCCCCAAAGTTTTTGATCACCGTGAAAATATCTTGTGCTGATGAAGTTATTTCCAGTCACCAAGCATTCCTGAGCCGGCCATGAAGAAGCAGAAGTTTAGTCCCTTTCGTTTAGCATCTTCTGCGCAGGCCACTGAGTGCGACGCTGCATCTAGCTTCGTTAGCGTGACGTGCTCGCGTGCTCAACATCAGCATCGCAATGCTTGACTCACAACTGAACGTCAGCGCTACTCCGAATTACACTGCAACTGATACGGATCTCATCATTCAGTCTAATTATATACAACTCATCTAGGAGTAACATCTCCGTTTGTGTTTTTGGGTAGATGTTAGTCCTGAGCCAGCCGAGATGGCCGTGAGTCTCGTCTAGTTGGGCGTCGTGCGTCCAACTAGAGCCTGATTTGGTATTGCCATGTTTTGGTATTGAGCAGAATTTTGTTCAATGAGTTGACCTCGTAATTTTTCTCTAAATGTTTGAGCATCCGTTTGTTTTCTTTGAATTATTAAAAAAAGATTAGTCCTGTTAGCTTACCTATAGACTGGTACAGAGGAATTCTGGTCTTTAGCTCCAATTGAGTGTGCCGTAAAGTTTCTTAGCTTGCCTTCATTGCGCTAATTGCCAATTGTGATATGTATTGTTCTATGACGTGCGAAGTGTGTGCCGCTGTGTCGGTAATGTGAGACGCTCTGACGCAGTGCTGGCGTGTGGTTCCCTCCTACTGACCTTTTGTTGCTTCATGTTGTCGAGCTTTCCTCCCCATTTAGTTCCCCTTAATGTTTACGTGATCTTTTCTCAGAGTTTCTTACCCCGTTGTTGTCTCCGTTGACGTTCTGTTGGTCGGTGCTCCTGTGGCCCTCGTAATGGTTCCCTTCTGGACTATTGCTCCGTTGCGTCCTCTACACTCGACCCTCATGCGTTACGTATAGTTACTTATGAGTGCAACGCAATTCTTTTCTTTGTGGATTTATGTGGAAACCTAAACGAAATACTTAGTCTTTATCACATTATGGGATCGATGAGTGCTTAAATGTTATCTAAAGCAGGTAAATGTGTTTGTACAGCTACATCACTCTCCTGTGTCGGGACATTTGTGTTGGATGTATTATTAATCATGTCTTTTCACAAAGACAACGTGTACGCTGCTGCTTTCTTCACGCTGTCAGCCCTGCTGTTTCAAATTCTTTCTAATTGTCATTCTTGGAGTGGCCTTCTTAAAAAATAAAATTGAAATACTTCCAGAACCGTTCACGGTTATAACGATCTACCATACTGTAAAGTCCTTGTGTATCTGATGTACTCGTGTGGCGTGAGTAATTTTTGCAGATATTGCTTCAAGGAGTGTTGTGTTTGAGCCAATGTTTGCGGGTGAAGGTTTGCTATTTGTTGATGCTTCTTGTAACAGAGTCCAATAGAATAATTCCATTATCGTTGTCTTCCATATTGCAAATGGGAAATTGCTTTTGCAAAAATATAGAAAAGGATTTCAAGTATTTTGGTTAAGTAGACTATTTAGAATCATGAAAAATTATTGTAAAGAATTTAAAATTATTATAAGTTATTCAGAATTAATAAAAAGAAATCCAGAGAATGCTCGCAGACATGTTCCTAGAGTAGGGAAGTGCTAGCGAGATCACCGGAGCACGTCTAACTTCTGACCTGCATCGCAGACATGACCGTATGCAGCGTGCGGTGAAAGCTCGTTTCATTGATACACGAGTGTCTAATGGAAAGAGGGAGCAACAGGGCTAAGTGCGCAAGCGGTTTTTCATGGTTCTCATATTTGTGTTGCCACTTTTGCTACAAAGCGAATAGTAAAGTGTGAGTACACAAAATTAGTGAGAGCTAATGATGTGCGGTCTCTGCTCTAAATCATTTGACTACTTCTGTTCAGTAGGGACTTGACGAATAGTTTTGCTGCAGCAACTCGTTGGATGCACTGTGGTGTGACCGCTACAATTGAGCAGGGCCGTGCGAGACAACTTGTGTGCACGTGTACCTGGTGGCCGTTGTATAACCGAGGCTTCCTTTGCCGCAGCCGCGCCCGTCCAGGAGCCGCTGGTGCGCAGCGTGGAGGGCGTCGCGACCGCAGCGTCCCTGGGGGGCAGCGAGGCTCCCGAGACCGTCGTCAGGCACAGGGGCGTCATGTGAGTGTGGGGGCGTCCCCAAGAGGATACAAATATAGTATCGAAGGGAATTACTGCTTGTACAGCATAATGTTAGATCCCGAGCTAAAGGTTGAGTAGGCCTTTTTTGCTGAAATGAAATGAGGTTTTCGCTTTGTTATGGATCATCTTTTTGGGGGTTTACTGCTGTCCTGCTTTTCAGTACCTACTACTTTCTTCTTCAAGTTTTATCTTGTTTGAGAAATTTATTCTCTAACTTTTCCTGCGTGCAGGAGTTCTTCTGTAAGAATATACTTTGTTCATAGATTATCTGTTGATTAACCAATACATTAAATGGTACCTTCCTCACTTTGGAACGCCACTCAAAATGAAGTGACAGAGAGACTGAAGGTCTAGTGAAAGACTGAAGCAGGTCTAGCTAACGCAGAGGAGTAAATACACAGCTCATCCCTGCTTAAACTGTAGTGGAAACTGTATTTGAAAGAGAGAGAAAGAGAGTAAAGGCAATATTTTTGGAATAAATATTGAGTTGTAAGAATTAGTTGGGCAGGTTCATGTTGTAGCATTTTCCTAGTTCCATTTTCCATTTTCCTAGTTCCTAGTACCAATGGTGCGCTCTACGCCCCTGAAATAAAGGAGATCTCTCCGTTGTTACGCTGGCGCTTCAAGTAACCATTTAGCATGAGGAACTTTTTGTGTTCGTGTGATCATTAAGTTAGCTGTAGAGGCGCGAGAGTGATGCTCATGTCGGGCCGCTGCGTGCAGAGACGACCGTGGCGAGGCGGGGCTGGGCCGCATCCAGCTCACCATCAAGTACGGCCCGCGCAGCAACCTCGTCATCGTCGTCCACAAAGTGGAGTGAGTGCGTTGCCTGGGGCCGCCGCTGGTGGTGGGGGTGGGGGGGGGGGCAACAGTAGGGTAGCTATGTCATGTGTGGCCCCGTAACAACCTGGTCATTGTGCAATGCTGTCGCGTGACCTGCCCGCCCACGGCGAATCACGGCAACCAGGGGAATCACTGGGAAGGACGGGGAATCGAGTGAAGGGAGGAGCCTCTCGTGCTGCACAAGTTGTGTAGTCTGGCGTGGACGCGAACCCGCATGACCTGCCCGCCCATTCCGTGTCATCGAGCACAGAGGTCCGAGGCGCAGGTCACGAGCGTGTCCAGCTAAAAACTCACATCCTAACGGCGGCTTTGAAGAAGAAATTAATTAAAGGTGGTAGTTCTCCGGAGGAAGGCGTGAGTGCGTGTTGTGAATACTGGGGCGTGTCTGAGGTTTCTGAGCCACAACACTCGGAGTATGGTCAGCGAGGTGTTCCACCCACATTCCTTGCATTAGTGAGAATTCTTGCTTATGAGGAGAAAACGAGATTCCGAGCTGAAAGTTTGGTAGGCCTTCCTTTTTCTTGAGATTGTTTTTATTTTTTACGAACGTTCTTTTTTCGGTTCACTATCGTCTTTTTTAGCACCTATTACGTCCTTCTTGGACTTTTATCTCGTTTCATAAACTTTTATCAATCCTGTTGTTTCTGTGCAAAAAATCCTGTTTGGGAACTTACCCCGGTAGATTCCCGTAGATCCCGGTTTTCTTGATCATTCTTTCATAAAAACGCATTTTATGGGGTTAAAGGAACTCAAAGTAACTCTTGGTCCTGTTAAAAGTTATGTAGTGTCATGTATGAAGCTGTTGACGCAAGACAGGACGGTGTGCGCCGGGTGCTGTAGTCACCTGGCCGTGTGTGTGCCGCCAGGGGCCTGGAGAAGGAGGAGGACGGCGAGCTGCCGGACCCGTACGTGAAGGTCTACCTCCTGCCTGACCGCTCCAAGGACAGCAAGCGCAAGACGGACGTAATCAAGGACTCGTGCAACCCGGTCTACGACGAGCGCATCGAGTACGCCATTTCGCCCAATGATCTCACGCGGAGAACACTCGAGGTCTCCGTCGTCAACAAGAAAGGATTTTTCCACCTGCAGAAGTCGAGCATCATGGGACAGGTGGGTGCTGATCTGCTCTCCATTGCTGGCCGGGTCTTGTGGCCTCACGTAGCGAAGCAGCCAACCCTTTTCTGCAATCCCATTTTTATTTTTTTTCTGCCCTGTTCCTAAACTATTGCTTGTCGATATGACTGTATTTACGTGCCTCATGAAGTGAGATCATTTACTGGCCCTAGTCCCTGTAAACAGGTGGTGCTTGGAAGCACCACTTCTGAATTAGATTATTGTGCATTCCAGTTTGGGAGGCGACTTACTTTTTTAGCTGTTGCTGAATTGTTTTTGATGTCCTTCTCGAGCGAGCGTGACCGTTATTCCTTGAGGTGTAATTCTGTGATGTGTTAAGTGTGTCCTAGTATGGCAGTTGTGCCCTCCACTGGAGAGGCACTATGCTGGCGCCATGATGCTCTCATATTTAGGTGCTCTCACGTTTGCCAGGCGACAATCGACTGCGGGCTGCTGGACCCTCAGAACGTCACCAACTGGTACGACTTGCAGCCCGCCATGGACGAAGGCGACGATTGAAAAGGGCGCATCCACAGCCTCGGGTGGCGGGCAGCGACGCACAAGCGGCGCCGGAGGGCGGGCGGCGCAGCGGCGGGGCAGGAGCTGGGGGGAGGTGGCGAGGCCGCCAGTCGCGGTGCTCTCAGAAATGTGCTGGCGCGCACTAGGGGCGTCTATAGGTCTGTTTTTGGCCTTCTCAAGAAGAATAAAAAGCGTGATGTGCCAACTGCCAATGGTACTTAAATACTGGTAGGATGGGTATAGTTAGCCGCGTACTTCACTTATCAGATGCTATCCATGTAGGTGCAAACCTCGTAGTTAGTTCATTTCATTGAAGCTTCAATTTGGTAGCGAGCTTGCTGGGTCACTCAACGACTGGTGCCGCTCAAGTCACCACTGCTGCTGTAGTGAGACTCGGCTGCCCTGCTGACGCCGCGCTTATCAGCACAAGACCGCCGCGACCAGACCATCAGGTCGCCATCCCCTGCTTTTGTTTTGCTCGTATGTGCCTTGATGTCCCTGCTGCTCGTACCTAGGCTGTGGAGATGCTGTCTGCGTCCTTTCCTCGATTCTACGTCTCTTTTGGGGACCTCTGAGTTGGAAGATCAAAACCTATTTTGTTTAGTTTTCATTCTTAGGTTTGAGTTAGAGAGCTCCGTGCGGAGCTTCTATTGTCACAGCGCGTCGTTCTTCTAGGCTTGTATTCATTTCTGTCTAAACTTTGCGTTGTCAGTGTGCTATTGCGCTCTTTTGCTGAACTGAAGAGTGTTATTTGGGCAAGAGTCTGCACTTTCTATTCAAGGTTTGAGGAGTTCTTTGGATGTTATCTGATGGGCGACGTCATGTGTTTGCTGTTGCGAAATGTTATGTGATGAGTCGTGTGTTTCACTGTTGCAAAGTAAAGTCTTAAAGAATTATAAGATTTTTATCTAATGTAAACGCAGAAGTCTGCACTTCTTTAAAAAATGCATTTTTTCTACATTCGTTATTTGATGTTTGTGTTAGTGCATTATTTTGTTATCTTTCTTGTATTGCTCATTGCAAACTTTAGATCTGACTTACTGAATTATGGGTTGTGCCTTAGCTTCGTAAGGTCTGGCAGGTTATGGCCAAGTGCTCCCCGCTGGTGTGTGGTGCACACATCTGTGTTGTCTCGCCCATTTGCACGTTCAGAGAATGATATGCTTTGTTTTTAGTTTAAGGCCTCCATGGCGTTCTTCGTATCTATTTTGAGGTCTTCAATTTGTGTTCAGGGCTGGTAGGAAATGTGGAATAACGTTATGTGCTTAAGTTGCGAACATCACGATCACGCACACTCAAGATGTGTTCAAGTTGTGGGGAGCGAATACTGATCTGTAGAATTTTCTTTCTCTAGTTTGTTCATGGTGATTTGAGCAACCTGATTGACACGAGTGAACTTCTATTGTACTTCCCTGTTGTTGTCCACTGTTGCAAGGCTGTGCTAACTTTTCAGTTACGATTGTTCGAAGGCTTGAAAACAAATTTCCTTCGCATCTTAACATTTTAGCCGTAGTAATATTGAAAGAATATAATTTTGTGGTAATTTCGCCCACGCACAGGAAGTATTTACGTGCAGGAAGTATTTACGTGCAGCAGTGCACGTAAGCCAACAATCAAATGAGCAACTCTTGCATCATCCAATGATGGGGTTGTGCTCTCCTGGCGCCGACTCCCTGCTCCTCAAGGGGCGTGTGGGGAGGTGCGGCGCAGGGTCGCGGTGCGGCGCACGCGTCCACACTACGCGCCCTCACCGCTGGTGCGCCTCAGTCCGTACGCGCACAGAAAGTCCGGGGAGGTTCAATTTCTTTGTTTGTTTCCAAGCGCAAAATGAGTCTTCAATCGACGTAAATTGTCGCCATTTCCAGTGTTAAAAAGATTTGTCTGAAAAACGAGTTGTCAACAGTGACGCAATTGTCCTCTTTACCGCTAAATTCTATTTAAACTTAACAATTTCTCTATTTTCTTCTGTTAATTGTTGTGTGCACAGCGTGTTAGCGAGATATTCCCGAGACGAGAGAGATAGATTCATTGTTTAGGAGATGAGGGACTTTCAATTAGATGGTAAGGAAAGTAAAATAAGTGAAATAGAAGGCAGGTGTCATGTTAAGTTCGCCTCACTGGCCAGACACGCATGCTACGCCTTGACTTTCGGTTTACACACTCGGCCAACAGATGGCAGATGTCGTGTCTCATGACGAGCGCTCAGAGACTTGACACGATCCAATTTTCACCAAATTTTGGCTTTGTTTTCGCTTGCGTTTTAATCGAAGTCATATAGCTTTGGTATATAGCCATGTATTTAATTTTTAAGTCCACATGTAAGAATTTCACAATTTTTTGTACTTCTTTTTCTGTCCTAAAATTTTAGTTTCATGCCAAGTCTCGGATCATGCCAACAGAAGTGTTTTTCCCATTTTTAAGAACTCAATTTAATTGTTATGCCTTTAGTGTCAGCCATTTCTTTCACCGTGCCTTAGGACTCTAATGAATACCATCTATTGAAATTACATTGTTCAAAACAAAATTCTGTAATAATAAACGTCCTCTCGAGGCGAGGCATCGATTGTATTAATGGGAATTATCGCTCCCAGGTGAATAAACAGGTTTCTGAAGGTTAGGTAGGTGTCCTTTTTGTTGGAATACAGGATCTTTTTATTTTTAACGTACCATCTTTTCTCGGTTAACAGCTGCCCTGTTTCCCTGTACCTACTACTTTCATCTCCGACATTTATTTTGTGTCTTCATAAACTTCCTTCCTGACACTGTTTCCGCACGCAGGATCTTTTGTGAGAACACGCCTTGTGCATAGATTCCGCGATCCTCAAGTTCCATTACTAAATTGTGCCTCCATTATTCAGACTCAAATTTACTTTCTCTAATCTCACTCAGTCTCCCAAATTAGCGTCTTTTTCTTTGATCTATTCATTTGCGGGTTTTATTTCCTATCGCGGTGCAGTGAACGGATTGTCATTTAGCGCGTGCTGAGGAGTTGGTGCGCAGCGTCTGTGGGACGCCGGAGCTGCACACGCGGGAGGTGCTGGCTGTGCTCGTCAGGTTACGCTGCTCAGCTGCACCTCGTGGCTCTGGTCATCAGCACACCACGGAGAGAATTACGCTGCTCCATTACACCGCCAACTGTTAACAGGGATCAGCGATGCTTGTCCTAGGAGTCGGCTGTAGGGTTAGGTTTTATTTTATGCTCATCTCTCATTATTTTTCAAAAAAGGGGCCTGTTACTTTTAACCTCATTTACCTGGTGCTCATTTCTGTCTTTCTTCTCAGCTTATTTTGTCGACTGGTCGAGCTGCGCCAACCAAGACGTAATTTGTCTGTTCTATGTTGCCGCTTCGACTTGCTAAATTCAGTTTCACTCTGACGTTCAGTTCAATGCAGTAGAGACGTATGTTAAACCTTAAAAAAATATATTGCTCTAACAATCTAACTATGGAATGTAACTCTTCAGGCCAAAATTCTTGTTGTAATTGTTCTTGTGAGCGCTCTACATAGAACGACTAGCGTTATTCGAGTGGCCTGCTCTGACCGCGAGTTGCTGACGGCGTGCTGTGTGCAGCCCTCGCAGCGCGCCTCATGTCGAGTGTTGCTCAGGACAGTGCGTGCCACTCGCTGCAAGTATACATCAGTTGAGATAGATTTAAAATGAATGGAGGACATAATCTTGTGTCAGGCGTGTCTAGCCAAACCGTCCCTTCGTTTTTTCTGCTAGGCCTCCCGTTCGACTGCTTCCAGTTGTGAAACTGTATTCACTATTCAGCAATTTCAAGTCTTTTTTTCCATTTTTGTTCTGTTCGTTTTAATGTGATTAATGTGCTAGTAACTCGGTATAAGGTAAATATCCTAAGGCTCCAAATTGAAGCTCACCATTTGAAGTGTGTTCCCTATTCAGCCCCGAACTCGTCTTAGCTTTTTATTACTTATAAGCGCGAGAGTGTAATGTGCTTTCTAGTTGGTTTAACTGTTTCTACTTTTTCAGTTTTCTTAAAGCTTTATGGTTGAAGCATACGTTAAAGCTTACACCGAACCGACGAGAATGTATTTTAAGCTGAAGTACATAACTTATGTCCATGCGTGAGTGAGTTCGAGGTCCATCCGAGGTAAATATTGCCACTTAACTTTCGTTGTAATCAATTGTTTGAGCATTAACACGTTGGGATCGGCTTATTTGTGTGGGTTTGCAAAGTATCTCTCTTGAGTTGTTCTTGCGAAAGGTTTAGGGTAACATAAAATCTCAGTTAAAGCTTTCACACTTTGAATGTTGTTCCTTGAAAATTTTCTTTTGTTCATCTAGAAACTGAGACTGTGCATGAACATGTTCTGAATTATGTTCTTGACAGGGTACTTTGCTGGTGTCGGTGCCACTGCATGCTTCATATGAAACTCTTCTATGACGATAGGAGCGATAATTAATTTGTATTAAGCTCTGCGTCGAGAAGTCTCTCTTAGATATTAATTAGTTAGGAACCTACTTGTTCGCTGTGGAAATTCTTGCTTGCATTCAGTTGTTCCAAATCATGAGAAACATTTATATTGTTCGATTATTCACTGATGCCATTCTATGCTTCGTAATTGAATATTACGTATTCCAATGCCGTTTTATTCTGCCTGATTATGTACTCATTTAATTTTATACCGATTAGCAGCTACAGCATACCTGCACTACATTGTAGGAACTGAGGGCATAGCGGTGAAGAGCCCATGTATGAAGGGGACCTTGGATGGAGAGCTGATCGCGCGGCCAACAACAATTAAGAAAAGAATTGTCTACTTAGCTCGCTTGTTGCAAGTATGCTCCATTAAAAGGTCCCCACAACAGGTCTCCTGTAGAGGGAACAATTTGACGCTTTAATCAATTTATTATCAATTCGTGTTTTAATGCGTTGCGGAAAGAGCATGTGAATGATTTTTAAAAGATCACTCGAACTTATTTTGTCGAGTTGAAGTTGGTCAGCTCGTTTGCGGTACTAATTTGCGATGGTAAAATTCTCCTTTCTATATGAATAGAGCATGGTACAGTATTCATTTTTGTGTGCGGCACGGATACGAGGCGTTGCAAAGAGCGCAGCTCATCGCGTTGTCCTGCGCTGGAGCGACAGGCGGTCGCCCCCGCCTCGTGCGTGTGGAGCTGCTGCCGCGCCGCGCTGCAGCGGCCTCTCCCGTCTTGTTGCATCACTTCACGCACGCCTTTTGAGTTCGATTTTTTCGAATAATTCTATAAAATCATTCTGAAAAAATTTACGCACCGAAAAATTATGCAATTAAATTATTATAGAAAATTCTAAATTAGACCTGGGCGGTCTTAAGAATTAGGGCCATTTTTTCGATCAAGACAGTTTCGAGTATGAAAAATGTTAAATTTCGAGTGCTGCGGTAATAGGGTGATAACTTTGCTTAATCCCCTCTGATTATATAATCATCATGAATTAAGCCAAGTGCTATTTCTGTGTAAGAGAAAAGAGAAGGAACCATTTAGTATGAACTAAGAATGCAGGAAAGCTATGAATGTGCAAGATTTGTTCCCACGCAGCATCCTTGTACATAGGTACTGCAAGTTAGGAAGGAAAGTTAGACAGGACAACGAAGAGACGACGCGACGCATAACGTACAAAAATTAAAAAACAAAGTTGGCACGAAAGAGTGGAGTTCCGAAAGCCCATCGCTAGCTGAAGTTACCTGCCAGTATCCCTACTGGGGAGCCAGTCCTCATAGCTCAGGAGAGACGAGGCTGAGTAAACAAATCTATTTATCCCATGCCCTGAGCAGTCTTCAATCTGAATATACTGTTTTATAAGGAGGGTAATCACACGAAATATATATCAACAAGTAGTATCAGTACATCGTTATTTATTCAAGTTTACAGACCTGGTTTACCCTGAACTTTTGGTCGACGAGTTCAATGTTGTAGTGAGACGCTTCTTGCAAACACTGTACGGCAAACATGTTTATTCGCAAATCGCATTATTTTCCTAATGCGTGAAGTTTTAGCTTACTCGCTGAGCTTGAACTATTGCTACCTAGTTACCAAGTACATGACATTTTCATGTAACTGAAATTTACTGCATAAATAATATGTGTAACTGAGCACGCTGTGCAGAAACACACCATCAAAGCGATATAAATCAATACCTATATTTGACATGCGTCACTTGACTATGACAGCAAACTTGCGGTAACTGATGGCTTTACTGAAGTAAAAATCGCAATTCACAATGGCATTTTTTTATCTCGGGTTGCCAGATTGGTTAGTCTTGCATCTATAGCTAAATTGCATGTGTTTTGCATTCGATAGAGATTAATTTACCGTCAGAAAGGATATTCTTGAAGAAGCCTCAAAATTATTTTGTTGAAGGTATAAATATTACGATTACAAAACCGTTCAATCTAGAAAGAACTGATTTGAAACACTCACCACACACACAAACTCTATAGCGCTGTCTGCTCGAGAGCAGCGCTCTCAGTCACTCGATGGCCTCGGGCACCTGCTCTCCATCGACGACGAGGGCGTGTATGATGCCCTCCCGGCGGCTGCCGCTGCTGCGCGCGTAGATGCAGGCGGGCGTGCCGCTCACCTCGAAGTGCGTCTCCGTGCCGCCGTCCACAAACTCCGCCTGGACACACCCGCCGGGGGCAATTGTATGAATTAAAACAACACTTGTCATCAGATGAGAAAGTTAAGGATTCAGGCGCCAGTGCTTATTTTTACGAGTTTCTCACTGGAAAGGGTTTCAAATGCTCATATTCCATGGCTATTTCCGAAGAGTAATATCGCATCCAAAACGTAAACATCGAGAAAATACCACGGCACGCGATAAAAAAAAGCTATGCGTTGTCGAAACCACTCGTATGTCACACGCATGAAAATTTTATGCCTGCTCCGCTGCTAGAAAAATACGTTTTAGCGTTTCAAAATATATTTATTATTATTATTATTATTTAATTGGCGACTCCTTTGCCATGAACGACGTAATCTTAACGTTGTTAGGAGAAAAAATCATTTGTATAGACTAGGAAACGAGGATTCAAAGCCCAAAGTGTTTCCTACTCAAAGCCCACAGTGGATTTATTGTGCATTGAAACAGCAGTGAAGAAATTAAGAGGAATAAAAGACAATGAGAGAAACAAAGAAGGGATGAGCAGTGTAGGAACGAAAGATTGAAGTCTCGCGAGCCTATCTGTAGCTGAAGTAACCTCACGGTATCTCCCTGAGGACACAAGTCCTTATAGCATTAGCAAGGCAAACCGAAATCTATTGCCTATCTAAATCAATTGTTTTCCTTCGAGGGTCCATAAAAGGAAGAGTTTCACCGGGGAAAAGTCTACAAATCTACACCGACTAAAGGGATCCATCGAGCTAGAAATGCCGCGAAGTGGACTAGACCTCACCGAGGCCGTCATCAACAGCCAGCGTAAGTGTGTCGACTCTGGTCTGCACTGGAGGATGGCACATATCGAAATAATTATAGAAATTAACATAAAACTTATTTCTCAGGATTTCATAACTGCTGTGTTTGTTAAAATCAATCCAATTTTGTAAAATACTACAGATTCTCTATAATTAGACTTTTAGTTAAAGAGACTCATGGTTCTTGTATTTTCCTAGCCATATACGACGAAACAGTGCACAAAGCGTGTTTTCACACCGGATTCTCCACGCATTGCACATCAAGTTAGGAATGAAGAGGCATTGTCGACGAAGAAGAGCATGCTAAGAAGATGTGTACACTGATGGGAGCAAAGTAAGCGTGATAGATAGAAGTAGGGGTCGCTATGAAAAAAAATGCACGGATGATTTCCTAACAAGACAAGTGAACACATCGAAATACATGGTTAGTACAGCAGAAAAGAACAAAAGGGATGAAAAACCAATGCCAGTTGTACTACATAATTGATAATGCATAAAACTCTTCAATCGCTTCAAAATCAAGTAAAGGTCATTGAGCCCAATGCAATTAGATCTAATATGACATGGTATTCAAGGATGGAAGGAAATTTATGATATGCTACTACCACAGATAGTATCTCTACAAAAACAGCCAACTTGTGTTTTCGTGAATTTATATTAATGAGCTTATATGGAGTAGCTGCCCAAAACTGTCCCAAGTTCCTTTAGCGAATAATGCTATGATAGCGCAGTTCTTTAGGTAACACTTTGCTTTAGAAACTGTTTTGCATAACGTACAGGAACGAATAAGTAAAGGCTTGCACGAAAATAAATCCATGGCGAGAATGTGATGGCCTTTAAGCAACTAGGTCAATGGCCCTTACGAGACAGCGCGAGCCGTCCGTACAAAAACCACATATCAGTTCGTCTTGGCTAATTTCAGTGTAAAGCGGAACATAGTTTGGAAAGCACGAGTCACAGCTTCATTGCTCCGATCTCATCCGTCCAGGTATTGTGTCTCACCCCCAGTTTAAGTTCGGCTACAATATTCTACATGGAGCAAATAGAAGCTGTGTGCAACAATGACAATAGGCTACACAGAGCAAATATGATACGCTGTGTGCAACACTGACAATATTCTACACGGAGCAAATATGATAAGCTGCGTGCAACAATGACAATAGGCTACGCAGAGCAATGACGACAGGATGTGTGCAACAATGACAATAGGCTACACGGAGCAAATATGATAAGCTGCGTGCAACAATGGCAACATGCTATACGCGCTGTCCATAACAAGACTCACGGGCACGTCGAGCTTGTCGCCGTTGAGCCAGACGTCGAGGGTGTCGCGCTCCAGCACGACGCGCTGCATCTCGTCTCTCACGGGAAATGCCCACGTCCTCAAAATGCGACTCTGCTTCTCTCGAAACTTTTTGTATGTCTGACCGTTAATCTACGATAAAAACATAAGAGTTTACCAAAGCTTGCATTATTGCTGTTTATTTCATTTCACTCTCCAGAAAATATAGAGTTAGGCATCTAATGAGAAGAATGAATTTGTTCAAAATGTATAGGTAGTTATTCCATAGTTCTGCTTACTTCTAGTGAATACTCGTACTTACTGCTTTGTACTTACTTCTAGTGAATACTCGTAGGCAAATCCTCCCATGGGTTCAATTTTTATGACACATTTTGCATTTCCAATTTCAAAAGTTTCGCTACCGACGAGTTTGAACATCCATTCTTTTCTGACGACCTCCTGGAAAGAGACGGTATTGCAGTTTTCAATTTTATTTTACTTTTATCCTCCCAATATATTTCCTACATGGATGGTAAAATACATAATTTTTCAGGTATTGATACAGTCAGTCTTATGCGAGGACCAAGTAATCTGAGCAAATACTAGAGATACTGCACCGCTACTCAGCTTCAAACTATTGTGCGCAAGCAATGCTACGTTCCATCAGAGGTGGTGGTGGTGGAAAGATGTAAACAGCCCAGTAACATTATTTCGATATTGGGATAAATTTCAGTAGTAGAACTGAATTCCATCAAGCTATCGGTCCTGACTATTAGTTTTGTTCTCAGTTCTGTATTGTATTTACTATTTACCCCAAAAAACTAATTATTTGAAATAAATTTTTACACAATTCTTATGAATTTCTTTTAGGAAAAGTTCTTAATCCACAAGTTGAATTTCGGGCTTTTCTTAGGACAACACAGTGTGATATTGACTTTAAAATAACGACTACAAAAAAGTGATTACACTGACTCAAGTCATTTCTAGTAAAACATCAGCGAATTTCTAACATTTTTATTATGCGAATTTTTTGTCACAAACGTGAAGGTATGGCGTTACCATTTTATCGCTTTTCATTCAATGTTTCAAAATACGTCGAAACTTTGTGACAGATTCAATACTTGGCTGTATATCAGAAAAGCAAATTATTTGAACAGAAAATCTTGAAAAAACCTTTAAAGTCCTTTCAGGATAGAGTCCAAATCCTCAAGTTGAATTTCGAATTTTTCCCAAGACAAATCAGTCTGACAATAAATTTAAAACTACGTTTTCCAATTCTCAAGCCGTTGAACACTTTCACCGCAATTGGGTAAACGGAAGTTTTGTATTCAACTCAAATTAAATGTCAATGGTAATAAGCAATTTTCAAAAGAGAAAACATTAACTGGGTCATGCCTTCATTTAGCTTTACTTAAAAGTTTATGAAAATTGAGTTTGTGACCACTGGTCGGTCAGCAGCATCAGGAAAATCCACTCCGTAGCCACCGCACGTTGCGGTCAAAGTGTTAAAAGTGAGAAATCTGAGAATTTCTAACATTTCTATCATACCTAATAGACGCAGCTAATGTCCTTACATGAATACTTACTTTGGATTATCTCATCATTTTCTGGTGTTTCAAATAAAAAATAATATCTTTAATAATGTTGATCTCCAGCAGGCTTAAACTTACCAATACCGAAGCGTAAATGAAATAAGTTAAAGAAAATGCACGATATAGTCGTGGATCAAATCTTTTAACTATCGTTAATGAACAAAATACTTATGAAACGAACTTCTACAACGCAGTTCAAAAAACTCAAGAATATACCTTCAAATATTTTTAAAGTGATAGACCCATTAATAGTATAAATTCTATTTGCAGTCAATACTGTCTGATCATCACAAGTACAATTATACCAAAACAGGAAGCATGTCTGGGTTTATTCGCATCTCATAAATATTATAAGATCATTTAGCATACGAGTACTATGCATTATTTTCAAAAGGTCAATCTCATAAATAGTACATAATGGATTCAGAAACTGAAAGAAAAAAATACTTTATACTAAATTTTTGGAATTCGCGAGGATATCAACAAATCTGACGTCTGCTCAGTTCAATTCACACCACAAAAAATAAAGCAGAGGAAAATTGAATCAATTGTTGAAGAAAATGCAATTTATCGCGATAGAGAAGAAATCACGGATCTGTTCAACAACTTTTTAGGTAGAATGAGTGAAAACATGGCAGATAGGATCACTAATCCAACTTATAACGTGAACAACATGGAGAATATTAAAGATTAGCTTAGATACTCATATAAGTTTGCGCCTCCCTTTTCACAATAAAGGTATTCCACAGAGAGAAAGGATGAAAACACCATTTAGTATGGGTAAGGGAACATGGAATAAATGCACAAGGTGTGTTACCTCGGAAGATCTCTCGTGCCTAAGAAAAAGTAAGCTAACTAATTCTACTCTATTCTAGAATATCATATTCTCGTTAACATTTTTATATAATTTTGAAAATTATATCAAGATCATTTAAACTTCTCTCGTGTTTTAGAATTATTCGATAAATTTAGTGAGCTTTCAAGACGAGAGTTGAAGTTACATGAAATTAGTAACACAGAATGCGGTCTCCATGGAATGCTCTTCACTGAACTTCGCCGAGCTCGCAAATAGTTAAATCTCAACCTGCCCATTGTTATAGCTGTAAGAGTAGATCTTGCTGATTTAAATGCATGTAGAATAAATAATTCAAATTGTCTATAAATGTTAAATTATTGTCTGAGCCAGTTTACTATGTTCATTGATAACAGACGGCATACAAAGCAAACAAATGATGCCATAATTTGCAGATCTAAGATAATGCGACGAGCGAGAAATATTCTTAGAAACCTGCAACCTTCACGATTTGATATCTCGAAAGCGATAAACCTTTAGACTTTTACTTATTCATGAAGTCGTTGTTCATTTGTATCTTCACGTCTTGTGTCAAAATCTAGCATCAAAGGCCCAGTATATACGTAAGCGCCACCGCCGTGTTATTCAGGATTTGCCTTCAAGCGCATGAAATTGCTCTCAGATTCTTCATTCTACGTGTATTTTTGACCATTTTTACTGCATGTAATTTATATGTAAAATTGATTAGATTGCAAAGTTGTTGGGAAATCTGAACTTAAGAAACAAACTATACCTCATAGCGGAAGAGGAAAAAAATTGGACATCACACCACACGTGAAACTTTTACCCTATTTTCTTAGTTGAAGCTTACGCTGCTGACTTTGAAAAACATTTTATGCCTGCCGTTTTAGGTGCCAATAACATTTAAACCGACAAACTGTGAGAGATTTTTCAGACACCTTAGCTGATCAGCTTACGGAGAGAAACTTGCAGTTTTTAGGGTCAAAAGGAATTAAATACGAGTGCAATTCGTTTTTTGCTCTGACTTGCCTGAAATATGAAACTTTCTACGGGAAAATCATTGATGGGCTCAAAGAATTAAGAGACACACGTTCATAAAAGAAATGCAGAGCGTATCATAAGTATCTGTTAAACAAAGGCACCTGGTCGCACCTGGTCACTCACCTGAGAGTCTACGAGCACACGCCTCTTGCCTGTGGTGGTGCCGTGCTCGAACTCTATGCAGTGCACGCCGTCGCTGAGCCGCACCTCCCAGGTGCCCACCTGGTCACCGCCGCCCATCTGGCGACAATTTTGCATTCAATCAACATTCCTTATCAAAGCTTTAACTAAATCAATCGAATTGATGCTGCTTTTCATTTCTCTGAAATATGGCACATGCCGGCCTCACAGTATTTCTTTCCGATCAATTCATGATAGGACTATGGTGAACTATTTTTATTGGACACTACACTGCCAATATATTTGGCGCATTCTGGATATGATTTAATTCATGTTGATATAATTTAACCATTTTCACAGGTTTTCTAATAATAAACTTGAGAAAATAAAGACACCACTTGTTGTGGTCAGTGTCACTGGTGGTCAGCACTGCACCTGCTCCGCGACTAGAAGCAAGAATACTCCGCCCTCTGAAAAAAATCGTACAAAACAAACCTCTTTCTTTGCACCGGGCTGAGAAGTGAGCCAAAATTGTCCTGAAATTGTCCACAAGGCTTAGATCAGGAAGGAACAATTCCTCAGGAAAAAAAATGGCGAAGTACTGTCATCATTGGCAGTATGATCAGAGCTAAAATTCAGAATACCAAAATTCTGAAGATATTGTTGAAAGCAAATCGACGAAAAGACTTCAGGAACTGACCAGCATGTTCAAAGAATAGTTTTTAAAAAATTTATGCTCGCACCATTCGCCGAAAACTGAAGGAAATAGGTTTAAGGAGTTGTGCCGCCATCGGGAAACCATTGGCCAATGTAGCTAAACGATCGAAACAGGTCCTATATTCAAGACCACCATGACTAAACTGCTAGAGCAATGGAAACCAGTCTTTTGAATAAACGAATCAAGGTTCCTTTTCGTCCAGAAAGATGACAGAGTTAGAGATGATAGGAAACCCTGCAAGATTTGGACCATTCACGCATAGCTGCCATAGTGTATGTAGTGTTACTGAGGCAGTGCGATGAAACGAGGGTGCTTAACATAATCGGGGTTAGTTTTGACAACCTTGGGCATCTATGAGGAATTAAGTATTTAAATTTGCTCATTTTTGCGTTCAATTACCACAATCTTTCTTCTGGAGGCACATGCAAGTTAAAAGGAGAGACATGTGGCAGGCAGGGTGTGTGGGGGTGTGGCAGGCAGGGTGTGTGGGGGTGTGGCAGGCAGGG
>JACJUY010003922.1:1949-18587 GCA_014220935.1 Platorchestia sp. MABIK | reverse complement strand
TAGAAGTCGCTGAACTTGTTCGGGCCCACAGGTAGCTATACTCAAGTTTGACCATTGTACTAGCCTTAAGAATCATTCTACCTCTGTATCACCTGTGGTAAATAAATTGTTTAAATTGTTTAAATTGTTTAAACAATATGTACACATACGCAGGCAAATCTCCTCAAGTGTTGCACCTTGTAAGCGTTGAATTCCGAGCCTACGGCACTTTAAGGAACACATTGTCTAAGGTGTAACATTGACTCCAGACGCGCAGATTTGTTGGAAATGCAGCCGTTCAATAATTCTATTCATTATTTGTACTGTAAATTATATCTTACACAAATTTACGGTTTGATTTTGTTTAGTCACCTATATTCATCACACACGTTATCGATGCATTCAAATTCATTATTTAAATCTGTTAACGTTCTTCAGAGTGATGTTGGAATGAGAGCTTAATACAAGACTGCTAATTGGAGGTTTTCTTTCATACTAGATACATATGACATCACAAGGTACCTTTCAGTGCTAAGAGATTTATATAATACGTATATCACGAGAACAAATTCTGACCTAATGTGCTCCAAGTAAACTCCACTAGTTCATCACAAATATTATCTGAATATTCCTCAATATTTACGAAGCCGTAAGTTGTTAGGACCAGACATGAATTCTATTTGTACTCTTGAAAGGATTTCACAGAAATTAACTGAACTAAGGGAACAATGAACAATTTTTCTAGCATTATTTTAAGTTCCCTCAGGTGAAGCACTGACAGCATATTGTTGATGAGCATTTAATCTTGTTCGCATCCATCTTAATTGGAGCTGAAAACTTGTGGTTTCTCGCATTTTTATGCATGAGATGATTGAAAATGAGAAAGCCTCAATCTGTGAAATTCATTAAATGTTGGAAGGGTACAATTTAGGATGGCCACGTATGCGTTGTGCAGCAGCCCTATGATGTCGGGACCTTCAACGTCCCGCTGAGAATAAAAACACAATTCGAAGCGGACAATTCAAGTACAGTTCTAAAACGTGTTTTACAAAAACCTTAAATCAAATCAGTATGTATTGCTGGAAAATGTTACGTGAATGGAAAAATATAGAAGCACGGGTCTCCCTTTGAAGCCAAAGTTTGGCAAAAATTGGTGCTCTTTTGCAAGATGGATCGTCTTCTGGATTACTTCGCATATTTTAAGCCCGAAATTCGCAACAGGTATATCGATAATAATTTTTTTATGTAAAGACCCCACGTTTCCGTCGCTCTAGAATATTTGCATTCTAAGTATTCTTTCGTAATATTCACCATTGAAACTGGAAACAACTTCTGTTTATCATTGTTAAATTTAAAAATTGCTAAAATAGGTAATACAACGAGTGGCCAAAAATTGAAGAATGGCCACAGGAAGAGTGAAGAATGCTCGCTGCATCAGTATTTGCTCAGTATATTTAACATCATTCTACTCCAGAGTTCATTTATTTCTGTAAAATTATAAATGACAGCATTCTAGAACTGTTTATCCGCTAGTAAAAGCATGTTCTGAGCGGATATGGACTTTTAATTTTCCCTAATATCAGAGAAATGAATATCCGCGGAAGGGGCGTGTCAGAATTTGATTAAGGACACATCATTGGGTTTCATCAAAGTGTAAAATCAACTGCACAATAATCAGCACAAATATCAGAAGGAAACAAAGAGCAGCAAAAATACACTGGAAATAAGATGGCAAACCCGTTTCATCTCGTGAAAACTTACGAAGGCTCAACATTCTGGATGACAAAGTCAAACGCTCTTTGAAAAGATTGGTGAAGAAAAATAGGCGTTCACTAACGAAAATAATAGGTAATAAGTATTGTGTACAATTCAAATACAATTTCTTTAAGGACTGTGTTTTGAAAAATTAAAAATTAATTTAGGCAAATGCAAATCCGCCACGAAGCCATTAGCATCAACAGCAAATTAAAAAAATGTTAGTTATTTGCTGGAGAAACCGAGATTTAGCTATTGAGGATTGGAAGCATGCAATGTGGTCCGACTTCTTTGATGAGAACGATGGGCATGTTAAGGTGCGACGACAACCATATCAAGCCACGGTTCCATCTTGGGTCGTCCCAACTGCTCAGGCATCTGAAGGCAGTGTAATACTTTGGGGCTGTTTTTGCTGGGATGGATTTGGATCTGCCATTCTTTGCAATTAACAAAATGAACTCCCTGGAATCCTTGCAAGTACTTCGACACCGTTCATCTTTCCATAGAGCATTATTTTCTTTGGGGCAACGGGATCTTTGATGATGAAAAGGCTCGCCTTCACTGAATTGGAAATATCCAAGTTTGGGTTATTGCATATGCGGGAATATTTGAACAAATGGACTGGCTACCATAGTTGCTCTCTTTAGAACCCCATGGGAATTTTGTGAGACGAGCTTGAAACGAACCTGCTTGACTTATCGTCCCTTCCTTCAACACTGACTGATTTGAGAGTCAGGTTACTTCAATTATATTTAAAAATAGAGCTGCAGAGGCTCCAGTATCAACGTTAAAAAAAGTAGTCTTCCTGCAGACAGACGTGCTCGCACAGCAGAAAATAGTTTCTCGAGACTACACTCTTCTTCAAATTCAATCGGTCACCGCACTTCAGAGAACGCATACAAAGACAAACATTTTTGATTAGCAGAAATAGCTCATTTTTATAGATGATTTTAGGTTAGCCAATTTAAGGTATACCAGCAATTCTTTATTGACTGATTTTTCTCCATTCAATGGTTTCAGATTGACTACCCAAAGATAGATGGTTTTCAAAAAGTTCTATGAAATTAATCGATTCATGGAAACGTTTGTAGGTTTACGTTCTTCTGACTTTATTCGATTTATGAATACATGATACCCATACGCACTATTTCATTTATTTTTAAATTTTTTATCAATATTCAATTAAAGGAAAGTGATTTTCCTGAATATATATTAATGTAAATATTATTATACTCGTAAACAGTAGAATTAAGGAAATGCTTGTCGGTGAAACAAGACATGAACGTCCACCAATTAAATTCTTCGCGATTTTTTGGACTTTAGTCAACTCGCCAAGTGAACATTCGAGAAAACGAGATTATGGAATAAAACTTGCACGCCACAGTCGTTTGAAATTGGATCTCACATGAATTCTTGAGACAAATTGTTTACGAGAAAGTGGATAGGTATCAAAAAAATGTGGGTTAATAGAGATAAGAATATTTCTTGAAAAATAATTTCTTGAATTTGTAACACAATAGGATAATTTTATCATGTAATTCATTCTTTCAGTGATAGGGTAAGTTTTTTACATTCAGGAAGTGCACAAGGGAATAGGAAACGCATTTGAAACATATGATACTAAAACGAAGTAAATTGACGAAAGGCATTCTTCGGCGACGAGGTTGATATCCATGGGTGGAACTATTTTTATTTGTTTCATTCATTGAGGAACACCGCTCCCTACACTACAGAGCAGCACCTGAACCTGAGGAGCGGCAGCGCCAGCACACAAGTACTGACAGGACCAACAGGGGAATATCGCTCCCTACACTACAGGGCGGCCCACCTGAGGAGCGGCAGCGCCAGCACACAAGTACTGACAGGACCAACAGCGGAATATCGCTCCCTACACTACAGGGCGGCCCACCTGAGGAGCGGCAGCGCCAGTACCGCCATCACAACGTTTGCCACGAAGATGCAGAAGGTAGCGGCCACCACCTGCCCACCGTGGAGCCCCGCACTGCGGAACACCATCGTCGAATAGTAGAATACCTGAACGATTCAAGAATTTTGCATCAGAAAAAACACATTATTTTTTAACAAATACATTCCATCAAATTTGCTTGGTCTATTTAGTTCATAATGACAATATTTAAGCAACCCTTGGAGCGAGTATTCAAAGTGAGTTCCTCGTAAAAATATTGACTAAAAGAAAACAACGTACTGCGTTGACGCCAGAGAGCTGCTGGCCCACGTTGAGGAGGCACACAAAGCAGAGGAGTTCGCGCAGTTTTGCGTCCCGCAAGATCTTGGCGACCGTCCAGGAGCCAGCGTCTGCGCTCCGCTTCGCAGCGCACGCCATCGCTGACAGCTCTCCTGTCACCTCGCTCATGTTTGACGCGCCCCGCAGTCGGAACAGCTCTGAAAAATAATTATCATTCTTAATTCTATCGTCAAGCTTCAGCGCAATAACATTCAAATGCCATGAAACAGACTTTCAAAAACTAAATTGATGTAAACTTGTAACTTCAAAGCAAGCAAGTTAAGCTTAGGCCACTGAAATGCCAAGTTTACAATCAAGTTTTAAAAAACCCTAACTTATTTGGTCAAGTACAGTGGTGGGCCATGGGGACGTTGCAAGCTCGGAGATTGTAGCAAAGGTTGGATTTTGTCATGGACAGACCTTTGAGTGTCGCGTGTTCATCGCCAACGATGACATAAGAGTAGGCCGGGGACTCGGGAGCGAAGGGCAGCAGCAGCAGGCCGATGGCAACGTAAACGAGGTGGGCACTCAGCAGCAGCGGCCAGTGGCAGGCGTTGCCTGGTCAACACAACATGGGGAGGGTGAGGGGACATGTATCCACTCAGCAGCAGCGGCCAGTGGCAGGCGTTGCCTGGTCAACACAACATGGGGAGGGTGAGGGGACATGTCGCCACTCAGCAGCAGCGGCCAGTGGCAGGCGTTGCCTGGTCAACACAACATGGGGAGGGTGAGGGGACATGTTGCCACTCAGCAGCAGCGGCCAGTGGCAGGCGTTGCCTGGTCAACACAACATGGGGAGGGTGAGGGGACATGTGGCCACTCAGCAGCAGCGGCCAGTGGCAGGCGTTGCCTGGTCAACACAACATGGGGAGGGTGAGGGGACATGTTGCCACTCAGCAGCAGCGGCCAGTGGCAGGCGTTGCCTGGTCCTCGCAATATTGGTCCATAAACAAATAAAATTATTGGCATATTGAAATTTGACAGCTAACTGCTACAGAATCATAAGAAGCAATGTTGAACCAACTTCAATGGCGAAGTGTTAACTTTTCTCCGAGATAACAGGATTTGAGTAAATAGGGGGTAAACATTTGGAAAATAATCTATAGGAGTAGCAGAAAAAAGATACAGAAACCATGTGCATATTTTGAAATTGGTAATCATGGAGACAAGTGATGTTTTTTGGTAAAAAATACGAGAAAAAAGAATGTGATTCGTGACATTACCCACCTAGTAATGCTGGGAGTCCTAGTAAATAAGCGATGAGCATACCGAGGGTGATGCCCACCGGCACAATGGCAGAAAACACGCCTGACGCTGCTGGGGGTGAGATCTCCGACAGGTAGAGGCCGACCGTGGACGTCGCCATGCCTGCTCATATACATACACACTATTCACTCATAAATAATTATGAATACAAAAATCATAATAATTCTATTTTTCTCAATTTTTTCCAACGAGAAGTAAGCATAGAAAGCAAAAATATAATGTAGAATGCAAGACTTAGGATACTATGACCACCAGCGTAGCAAGAACGTATCGACCAGACTACACGGAGCATCAAACACCACTCACGGTAGTCGATTTTGATGTACCACGACACAGTGATACTTGCTTAGATGCAATTCAGTTTACCGCGAAACTTTAATACGATTTTATCTTAATGATTGGCTGTTTTAAATGGGCAGTTTCTTTGAGTTTCTTATTTGCCTGGCGACTTTATGTGTAATCTAATATTTACTATTTTTGATATTTTCGTTTGTTACAGTGATGTGGGTACGCTTGTCGTTTCTCAATGCTTGTAATGATATTTTGAGTAAACTAAATATTTTGGCTCATATTTTCGTGTATATGAGAGTGTGATGTTTGTTCGTCCCGCAAATATTTTATGCAGTAGTTATATAGCATTAGATCGACTGAACATTACGTTGCACAAGTTTGTTTTATCTACGTCTTGTTGATTAATGGAATTTAGCGGACGACAACGACTAATGTATTACGTTTTTTCTTATAATTATTTCCTTAATGAATAGATATTGGTTAGTTTCTGCATGCCGTGGGAGCGTATCTTCAAAATATTAGCCTAGCTAGAAATTCAGGTAAAGGATCCGATAAATCAGGACTTAGAACTCCTCTGAGGAAGTCAGTTGAGCTTGCCAAAAATATATTACCGAAGGTCTTTAAGCGGAGACACACTTAAGTATTTAACCTTTTAGATGGAACAGAAGTAGTAGGTTATTCGTTTTCAACCATGAAATGGCCACATGAGGACATGTTAATGCGTGTACGCTACTGAGGGGCATGGCCACACGAGGACATGATGTCAGCAAGCCACAGAGTGACATGGCCACACGAGAACATGATGCCAGCATGCCACAGAGTGACATGGCCACACGAGGACATGATGCCAGCACGCCACAGAGTGACATGGCCACACGAGAACATGATGCCAGCATGCCACAGAGTGACATGGCCACACGAGGACATGGCGTCAGCACGCCCCAGGTACCCACCTGCGGACAGGCCGGCCACCAGGCGGCCGAGGAGCAGCAGCTCGAGGTGGTCCCCCCCGTAGCAGCAGAGGAAGAGGCTGCCGCTCAGCGCCGCCAGCACCTCCGTCGCCAGCAGGGAGAGCTTCCTATTACAAGTGAAGAGATCTTAGAGAACAATGGTCCTCTTCGGTGTTTCATTTTTTCCAACTGCTCAACAATATCTTTTTTTCTCAATATTAATATGACTGATAAGAAGACATCAAGGCTCTATAATGAAGATAGAAAGTTAAAACTCAACCAAACAGATTTTTGCTTTGTCTAGCTTTCATCACGGCGAATGTCACGGAACACAAAAAGAAGTAATAGAAAGCCTAGATGCTATTAAATTCCCTTTAAACCAGGAAATTTTGAGATTATAGGATAATACAAAGAAAGAGTGACACGCTTGAAGAAATAAGAACTCCGTTCTATAGTTACGACATAAAATTTAACGTGCAATTATTTCAGACACCATCAAGTGGGAACAGTCCAAAAGTGTGAAACATGATATTCACTGCGTATTCGAAAAAATATTCACCAGAATAAGATTTTAAGAATCCAAAGCTATCTAGGTAGCACAAAAGGACTGGTTAATTTGCAATGTAAATTTTTATTCCTTCAATGAATTTATGAACGAAGTTTAATCATTGATCACAATCCAGAATAAAATTCGTAACCTCAATTTGTCTTCATTTTAGCCCGCCACGCAGGAGTCGAATAATACGCCGTTACCATGATAAGATATTCTGCGTATCAGGTGATGTAATGCGCAGGGCAAGGGAGTTACGCAGGTGACGTGATCTACGCACGGGTACTGCGTGATGCGCTGCGTATCAGGTGATGTGCTGCGTAAGTGACGCATCAATTAAGATCCATGAGAAGAATCAGTTGAGATCCATGAGACGCATCAATTGAGATCCACGAGACTCATGAATTGAGATCCACGAGACGCATCAATTTAGATCCATGAGACTCATGAATTGAGATCCATGAGACGCATCAATTGAGATCCACGAGACTCATGAATTGAGATCCACGAGACTCATGAATTGAGATCCACGAGACTCATGAATTGAGATCCATGAGACTCATGAATTGAGATCCATGAGACTCATGAATTAAGATCCACGAGACTCATGAATTGAGATCCATGAGACTCTTGAATTGAGATCCATGAGACTCATGAATTGAGATCCACGAGACTCATGAATTGAGATCCATGAGACTCTTGAATTGAGATCCACGAGACTCATGAATTGAGATCCATGAGACTCATGAATTGAGATCCATGAGACTCATGAATTGAGATCCACGAGACTCATGAATTGAGATTCATGAGACTCATGAATTGAGATCCATGAGACTCATGAATTGAGATCCACGAGACGCATCAATTGAAGTCCATGAGACGCATTGATTGAAATCCATGAGACATACAAGTAAGAAATGAGATTTTCTAAACTCCAAGTTAGAACTTTGTTGATTTCCCACAAAATAATTGTCATAAAAGTTGCCATTGTTTTCAAGCCGTACATTTTTGCACTTTAAATTTAATGGCTTCCATTACTCCGTGAAATGTGTGTATTCATCAATATTGTTTGAGCGTGCGTAGTCAAGTACAAAATGTTAGGAAGCAGGCTAATATGAATTTTAATTGACGAATATGAATAATTATATGCAGTTTTTACTGTTGTCAATATAATAATTTTCTGAGATTGCTGAATTTATCAATGATTTAATTCATTCGTACTCATTTCCGTTACTCGTATATTCAAATGCAATGTCATTAGAAATATTTAAAAAACGAAGCAAATATTTTTTTCCCGAATTTTCCAAATTTGCATGTAATATTTTGGTGAACAAGATTAATTTATGACCCTCATTTTCAATTCCTAGACGAGACAAATATGATTACAGTTTGAATACTTGAGATTTTACGCTCAACAAATGTGTTGTTTTAACTCCGCAAGCGACCTGCCAACGCGGTCGACGAATGGCGAAGCGACAGCGGCGCCCACGGCCGCCCCTGCGACGAAGGCGGCCACCACGGCGGACCAGAGAGCAACCTCCAGCTCCGGTGACTCCGCCCACCCTCGCGCCGCGGAGCTCTCGCTCAGCCACGCGCGGATCACCTGCGGGTGCAACGCGTCAGCAGCGTGCCACCACCATCGTCTGCTCCATTACTTTGGTGCATTTATTGATACTGAGACACATGCAGTGGCAACAAAACCCAGTCCTGTTGATTACGAATAAGGTGAAAAGTTTCTTATTTCGCCATCGCGTGGGACTATTTGCATGGAACACAGGCACGAGTTATCAAGTGGTCGCTTTCTGTCTAACTCTCATGCGTTGATTTCAAGATTCTCTCTCAGTTTTTCCATTGAAACGAACAAAAGTTAAGCTAAAAAGTTAAAATAAAAATTAAATTTTCTACAATTTCAGCAAATTTGAAAGATAACTGAAGAAGAGAACCCTGAACGTTTTTCACAAGAACGCTTATTTCTTACAACGGTTCAAAGATTCCAGTCCAATTTCACCACAATCTTGTGTGTTTTTCTTTTGTTGCTGTAATGGATGTTGAGGGAGCAGCACTCAGACAGGGTGCAGAGGACGCCCTCAGGACTGAGAGAAAATAAGATGTGAATGAGCAGCGCGAGTGAGCAGGTCGTGCAGGTCTGCGTATTGATTCGTTTTAGGAGGTAAGAATATACGGGAAACTCTCGTTCTTCAATTCCCTGCATTTACACTTGAAACTGTGACTATATTCTCTTGAGATAATATTAAAAAAATTAAATAAGAATGAATTTTGTTGCTCTGCAGTTAATCTGAGAGATTTAAATTGTTTCTGTTTTCAAGGGATTGTTACCGTACTGTTGGGTGCACAGAAATGAGCTCATTTTCTGACATATATAAGAAAAGCCTCAGATGTAGCAGCGATTTTGTGACTGGGTTAGAAATGCCAATATTAATCTTAAACACATGAAAATAAAAAATACAGTTTACGTAATGAAGAGAAATAATTACTACAGATCTAAGAGAAACAATTTTTCATGTTTACGATGAAAATTCGCATTATACGGCCAACAATTAGTTAGATGGTCCAAAAGACAATTCAATTCTTGGTTTTGATCAAATGCTGTGTTTTAAAGAAGTAAACTATTGATTTTAATTAAATGCTTCATTTTTTCTTCCATCATTTTTTCAAAATAGAATAAGCAAAGTACTGATATACTTTATTTTATGAAGCGCGCAAGAGGAGAGAAGCGTGAAAATGGCATTCTTTGTGTGCCTAGAACGCGAGTTTGTACGTTTGATGGCGCAGACGCTCGACTGTGAAGTTCACACCTGATTACTCTTTGATAGTGTTTCAGTTCACTGCTGGGTTATCATCAAAGTAATCTTCGGAGTCACTAAGGAATGCCCAGCTCTGTCATGTATAAAACCTACCAAGCCTAGGTAAATCAACCGTCGTGTACTTACCAAGCCTAGGTAAATCCACCGTCGTGTACTTACCAAGCCTAGGTAAATCTACCGTCGTGTACTTACCAAGCCTAGGTAAATCCACCGTCGTGTACTTACCAAGCCTAGGTAAATCCACCGTCGTGTACTTACCAAGCCTAGGTAAATCCACCGTCGTGTACTTACCAAGCCTAGGTAAATCCACCGTAGTGTGGTAAATCCACCGTCGTTTACTCGTGTCGTGTATACATAACAAATTAAAGGACGACGCAGTTAGCATTCCTTGCCAGCTCCTGCGAGTGCCCCAAAGTAGACGCACAGGCCGTTAGTAGAAGGCTTCAAACATACGCTACCAGAAACAAAAAAGCTGTAATTATGCATGACCCTGTTATATATTTTTCCGTATAAAAATATGTACTTTTACTAAGTGTGATCAATGAAAAGTGGCCTTATGTAAAGTTATGGCCAGGCAACATAACTCTTAGAAGTACTTAAAGTCATCCACATGCAAAAACCGCTACAACCCTCGCACGACTAAAACGCAAACAAAAAATAATTCAGTCTAAAGCTAATGAAGTCGTAGATCTGATCGTCAGCTCACAGAACCCTCAAGTTGTGAACAAACATCGGGTCAGCATTCAGGGTGAAGTAAGGCAGATTTCTTCCAAACTTCACTTATTATCGCGGCAAGGGTCCTGATATTTTACGATTCTGTAGCTTTATTTCACTGCTTAATTTCATGTCACAATACCAAAGACTTGATAGTATTTTAATTAATTCTCATTCCCTCATTTAAGAAGACTCTGTGATGAAAAAATCAGAAGTGTGTCGAAAATGATGGCAAATTTCTCTGACATGAGTAAAAGTGCATCAGAAAACATCATCAAGGAAAACACGAAATTTGCATTTTTCCTTTTAAGCTTCGCTCTACATAAAATTAGAGCTAATTCCTTAAAGTTTCTCTAACTTAGCAGCACGAAAGAAATGAAACGAGAAGCCAAAGTAAAACTGGCGCGAGAAGGGCAGAAAACACAGAGAACGAGAAGGCTATCAAAAAAGGGAACGTGAAGGACAAACTCGTCACAGTGATTGACAAGGAACTAATATTTTTTATTGGCAGTTCCGTGTCCACTCACAGTCTACAATTGTACTCGAGTAAAACGTCATATTCTTGAACTAATGCGTGATGTTTAAAGAAACATCTCGCTGCAAGTTCCACGCCGCACAACACACGAATCAAAATTTTCCATCATCAATGTTAAAGGAATAATGCGTTTGTAATTATAAATTTATAATTTAATAATAGATTTACAGAAAACGATGGAATGATATTCTTAGAGAATATCGAAGAGCATTCACATTTTGCTTCTAAACCGAATTTTTTTTAGTTATTCAATACCAAAAATTCTGTACGAAATCCCAGTCATTAAAGTAAGGTGGTGCCCTGCTCTTCATTATCGTCATTTTCTCTTTCATGGTATGTTGGTCGAGACAAAATGAGCTCATTGTTGAGTTGGAACGAAGGGTAATTAGTGCAAAAGTTTTGTAAAAGCGAGGTAACTATTTCAAGATTATTTGCTGTCTCTACATAGACCGTAAAATGTCATCAACAGGTTTGAAGTTTGGTGCGACAGCGATATCGAGTGTTGAGGGCCAGCGAATTAATCACGGAAGCTTAATACAAATTCTCAGTGCATTTTGTCGAGAGGTTAAAACGAACGTTAAAATATAACTCTGAATAGTCAAGCTCTGTTTACATCATACGCTCTTCATAAATCCTCCAAAGAAACGAGAACCTTCTGTGCAGGAGGAATAGATAAGATAGCCGTCGTAATACTTAGTTCTTGTCGAACGCACTGGTCTCCTGCATATGTGAACAAGTCTGTCTACATACAGCTCAGTTCGTTCGAAAATAAGGTGTACGGATGCACGTCAAGTGAGTGTCTACCCTTGAATTGTACGTAACTTAATGGAACAGAAAACGCCATTATGCGTTTATGAACACAGCGCAGATCTAACGCATGCAGCCGCCAATGACGACTATTAATTAAACATTTGAAACTAGTTTGTCATGAAGGTATGTTTTTGTGCTTCATAGAACAGGCATCTGCAGCATACACATTTGATAATTAAGCAGTTTCTAGCAGGTAATAAAATTGAACGAGAAATATTCAGTCAATTTTTTCCAGGAGAATAATACAAAAAGAATGTATCAAACATTTTCAATTATTTTTAATTCATATTCATACATACATTACTCCAAAAACGATTAAGGAAAAACTTCACCAGTAAAAAGGTTGCATTCGCTTCGAGATCCAATAATATTAAACGTCACCAACTACTTTGAAGGCAAGCTAGAGCTAACGTTTATATGTTACAAAGAGTTGCAAGACACTATTTGAATAGGAAGGCATGAGCGCATAAGGGGCAATAGTATCACCTGCTCAGGCGAGTTGACCACACCCAGTGAGCAGAACACAACCTCACCTGCTCAGGTGAGTTGACCACACCCAGTAAGCAGGACACACCCTCACCTGCTCAGGCGAGTTGACCACACCCAGTAANGCAGAACACACCCTCACCTGCTCAGGCGAGTTGACCACAGCCAGTGAGCAGAACACACCCTCACCTGCTCAGGCGAGTTGACCACAGCCAGTGAGCAGAACACACCCTCACCTGCTCAGGCGAGTTGACCACACCCAGTGAGCAGAACACACCCTCACCTGCTCAGGCGAGTTGACCACAGCCAGTGAGCAGAACACACCCTCACCTGCTCAGGCGAGTTGACCACAGACAGTGAGCAGAACACACCCTCACCTGCTCAGGCGAGTTGACCACAGCCAGTGAGCAGAACACAACCTCACCTGCTCAGGCGAGTTGACCACAGCCAGTGAGCAGGACACACCCTCACCTGCTCAGGCGAGTTGACCACACCCAGTGAGCAGGACACACCCTCACCTGCTCAGGCGAGTTGACCACAGCCAGTGAGCAGAACACACCCTCACCTGCTCAGGCGAGTTGACCACAGCCAGTGAGCAGGACACACCCTCACCTGCTCAGGCGAGTTGACCACACCCAGTGAGCAGGACACACCCTCACCTGCTCAGGCGAGTTGACTACACCCAGGGAGTGGCCGGCAGGGAGCACACAGCCCACCGTAGCCGCCACGGTGCCCACCACCAGACGCGGCGTCACGCGCCACATCCTCCCTTCACCTCCTGGGCGATGATACGAGTTTCGAAAAAGTATGAAATTTTGCTAATGTAACATGTCAGTAGAATATTTTAACCATTTTACAACATTTTGAAACATATAATGCTTGCTGATGGGACATCCTTTACATCTTCAATTTAAAATATCTCTCAAATATCTCTAAAATGTGAAGCAATAAATAATAAGACAGTACATCATTTGCTTATAGCCCAAAAAATTGTCTACGAAATATTTATCAGAATTAACAGCCGAATTATAGACTTCGGTACATGGAATGTTTTAACAATGAAAGATTTAATTCAGGCAAATGGCGTACAGCACAAGTTCTTCGATCAACTGAAATCCATCGCTAAAAGTTTGCTTATGCTACTCAGTAAACGATATATCGAAAATGAAATGTCATCAATGATCTAAAAGTGACTTGCAACATAGCTCTTTTAAATTTTTAAATTATTATGGACACATCTTAATCGTTCTGAATCGTTCGACAGACGCTATTATTTCACTCGTTGACACCGAGATGAAATTATTCTTACTGGACTTTTAACTTCAACTCACATAAACAGGAAAACAAAATTTGAATTCCATTAAATAGAGAGAAAACTCTATGATTCAAGAGATTCAAACTTCATCAGTATTCCTGGTGAACACAAGACTGCTGCTGAAGTTTTCCTAAATTGTAGCGTTATTCTCCAATTGTGACCCAACCGCTTCAATTGAGGCTGACGTCTACGTCAGCCTGCACAGCAGAGCGTGGAGGTCACCATCAGGTTGGTTTAGAGGGACATTCTAGTTTAAAGTCTCAGTTTATTGAGCCCCAGATACCAGATAAAGCCTATGCTCTACCTATGGTCCAACTGTTCTTCTCCTTAGTTACCTATAGCTTCCTCTTAGTACCTGATCACTTTGCTTATTTACTGATTTACTTACCCACTTACATACCCTCTTTTTAACTTAATTACTTGCTTTAGTTTAGTGAATGCGAATGCGGTTGGGAAATGACTTGAACTTATTTTTGATTATTTGCCCGTCCTGAGTAAATTAACTAGAATTTACGAGTGAACTTAACTCCTTTCTTTTCGGGTTTTATTACTCGGGGAGAGACTTAGAGATAACTTGCTATCGTATCGTCTCCGGGTATTTCTTATTGTATGTCTTTCACAATACTTGATCTTGGTCACTTAAACTACTGTCTGCTCCCAGGAGCTTATATGCCCTATCCGTACTTCTTATCGTCAACGCCAGAAGTGATCTACACACTGAGGAGTACTTAACTCAGATTAGCTTTAGGCTTGCTGATTGATACCAATGATGATTAAAGTTATGTCTTACGAGTCATTACTTCTATTCGGTTTTGAACAGTCAAATACTCATTATTCCTGTTACAGATCCGCAGCGACAGTGGCGACGCAGGGGTTCTTGGCTCGGTTCTGCGCCCCAGTTTTTGGTCCTACCCTAACGCACTATGGTACAACCTTGTTGTATAGTCCAGCAGTACTACGGTACACCGTGCTAAGGTACAACCTTGTTGTATGGTCCAGCAGTACTACGGTACACCGTGCTAAGGTACAACCTTGTTGTATGGTCCAGCAGTACTACGGTACACCGTGCTAAGGCACAACCTTTTTGTATGGTCCTGCGCTTACAGTACTATGGTACAACCTTATTGAAATATTAGGCCAAGGTAATCGACTTACTAAGTGAAATCTGCGTCTTGTATTTAGCTTGTAATAAGTGCCTTCCCTTAGTCCGGTTCTGGAAATTTGAGGTTGGACGAGCCCCAGTAGCGTTTCTTCGCCTGCTACCTCTCCAGCCGCCGGTGGACGTATTACTTGTTCACTCGAGCTAGCTACTGGCAGGAAATGCGTCGAGGATTCCAGCTGTGCTCGGTGCCGGAGGAGGTCGGTGGCTCGCTGGGCTGGACGCGAGCAGCAGGTATCGCTCGACCTCCCTGATTGTTACAGAAGGTCGCGCCATTCGCATTCGTCGGCGCTGGCTGAGCTACAACGGTGTTATTCGTGTTTGCTGTGCTGGGCCGCCATATGTCGCAACTGCAATCAAGCTTTAACGTATTAACACACTATCTGAAAAAATCTACACATCCTGCGACCATTAACTTTCAGGTAAAATTGAAAACGCTGTGTGTAATCACTATTATTAATTTCTATGCGTTCGTTCTTCGTTGCAGTCAATAAAGGCACCAAGGTGCTGAAGATCATCCTTGGCGAGAGTTTGTTGGAGAATAATAACCCAAAGCTTATTTTTGCGGATATTATACAATTGTTTATGAAAGATTGATGAAAGTATTAAAATCTCTCTTAGGCAAAACATAGGAGATATAGATGTAAATCGAACTAATACACTTTGTATATATTCAAAGAAGATAAAAGAGTTCACAAAATCTTTTGAAATTTGGTCCCTGACTGTCAATTGCCAACAATATATTTTCGAATTTGATGGATCCTTGAGGTAATTACGATTAAAACTGATATTTAAGCCTCTTTTTATATTTCGAATTAAAAGCAGTAAATAGTTTCGTAGCATTATCGAATGTAGCCATCCAACTTTGACTGGCAGTGCACACTGGCTTACACATAGTTTTTGTCTTGAACAATATTCATTACAGTTCTTTGAAAAAATTCAGTTAGGTTCTTTGCAATTATACCCAATTCAACTAATTTCATGGAGATAATTGTTTCATTTCCCCATGTTTCATTGTCCACGCACAAATACAGCACACGAGTGAACTAATATGTGTTTGAAAGTTTCATTACTTCACACAAATATACTGCACTGGTACAAAAATATCTTAGCAAATATTCATTCACCTTCACGAGCACGTACAGCGCACACGAACACCAATATCTTTGCGAATGTTCCATTACCTTTACACACATATTGAGTACACATGCTAGAGAAGGTGATGACAAAGGCAAAACAATGACTCTAATCATCTCCACCATTCCGCTCACCCACTTGATTGTTAACCACACCGAGCGCAGTCGCAGGTCCTGCGCTGCTGGCAAAACTTATTTGCTCAATGCACGTGGCACAACCAGTCAATGTATTTTAAAAGCAATTCGCAAGAGTCTGAGAAGTACGAAACCGGAAGCATACAGTTTCTTGTCAGATGATTGACATTTTACGAACTGTGTATAAAACCAAGTTCGTCGCCTCTTGTGTAAAAGTGGCACACGAAACGAATCGCATTGTGAGCCATGAGCAAACTACTAACAAATACAAACGACGGGAATGTGGGAGAAATATAATTCTGAAATTGTTCTAGGAAGTGAGTCGTTGAAAGCAATTGAGCGAGCGGCCATGTTGCCGTGGGCTGTGCGGTGTTGTAATGCAGGACCTCACGCGTCTGTGCTGTAGCAGCTTGTGTGCAGCCGTCAGTACTGCAGGGACCTCGCCACGTCTGTGCTGTAGCAGCTTGTGTGCAGCCGTCAGTACTGC